>BNST01000463.1:0-205784 GCA_019650275.1 Xylocarpus granatum | reverse complement strand
AATCAACAAAAACCTTCGATACTATATATCGAGCCAATGAATCCCATCTTAACCATCATTTGTTTGCAAGTGTAAACAACACATAACTAATCTTAACTTTATCATATAAGATGTAATTAATTCATATTTACACACCATATGAACTACATGCATCTATACTAGATTCAAGTATGATGTTTCAGGTCAAAAGATAACATTACACACTAGTATAATTCTATGATGAATTATTGACTTTATGCGATATCACATAATTGATAGTTTGTGTGGTCATGTTAAAAAAATAATAATTTTTCAACTATTTAATCAATACTAATGTCCTAATAACGTAACTATTATGTTATCTACAATAATATTATCTTATGATATTTATCGAAGATATTCAATATGTGTACTATATGTTATTATTGCGTATTAGATATTACTTTTATACGAAATAGTTTAATAATTTTATTTAAACAATTAAATGAATTATTAGAACAATTTATAAATATATCTTATTGTTCGCATGACTAAATACAAAAAAATAACCTATATTTATGAATAAAAAATTCTTTCTTTCGCTGATGTATAATGTATATATATAAAAAAATATCCCTAAAATCAATAATACAAATGACTTCTAGGGTATAACCTAGTAAACTAACACTTGCACTAAAGTCATTTGCTGTTGTATCTCATACCTCTCTTTTCAAAATGGCAGTCTAACTATTTATGTGTTATCACTTTTAGTCAATAGATAAGACACATTATTTGCTGAAGATACTTTTTAGATTAATATTTCTTTAGTTCCAATAAACTCTCTCAAAATGTGATATTTACACTGAATATGTTTAAACTTTTGGTGTGCTCTCGTTTCCTTTAGATTGTGTAATAACTTTAATATTGTCACAAAGCACAGTTATCGGATAGGTTATATTAGGAACCACACCAAGTTCAAACACAAACTTATGCATCCAAATTGCATCTTTTGTGGCTTTTGAAGTAGCAATATATTTAGTTTCTAGCGTGATGTTTACTGTCGTAATTTGTTTGGAACTCTTCCAATTAATAGCTCTTTCATTACATATAAAAATAAATGCAAATATAGACTTTTTATCATTAACATTAGACTGAAAATCCAAGGCTGAGTATTCCTAAATGCTTCACTTTTAACATCCATAGCTTGGAACTAAATCTTTAATTCTTCTCAAGTACTTAAGAATAGATTTTATAGCTGGGCAATGTTTCTCCCCTAGATTAGCTTGATATCGGTTTATAACATTTATAGCATATGTTATATCAGGTCTTGTACATTACATACATCAATCGGTGTAAGACTAAAGCATAAGTATACTAAACACCTGTTGCTGCTCTTCATCTGTCTTTAGACCCATATCTTTAGAAAGATAAAAATTATGCATAAAAGGCAAAAGTCCTCTCCCTTAAAGTTCTTCGTGTTGATCATTTTCAATGTTCTCTCTATGTATAATTTTTAGGATAACCCAATTATTCTCTTCGCTCTATCTCTATAAATGCAAACTCCAAGGACATAAATTCTCTTCCAAGTGTTTCATAAAGAAGTTTCTGAATAACTAGATTTTTTATCTCAGTTATCATGCCAATATCATTGCCGATTAACAATATGTGACCCACATACATTATGAAGAATATAATGGCATGGTCTCTAACCCATTTATAAATATAAGGTTCATTAAGATTTTTCACAAAACCATATAATTTGATCACCTCATCAAATTGAATATTCCAGCACCTAAAAAACTTCAATTTATCAATGGATTGATATAACTTGCATATCTTATTTCTATATGCAGTGAATAGAAAACTTATGGGTTATTCCATATAAATATTTTCCTCAAGATACCCATTTAAAAATACGATTTTCACATCCATTTGTCAAATTTCATAATCATGGTATGCAGTAATGGTTAGCATAACTTGGATGAACTTAATCATAGCTATCGACAAATAGGTTTTCTTATAATCTAACCCTTATTTCTGAGTATATCCTTTTACAACCAGTCTAGTTTTATAAGTTATTACATGGCCATTCTCACCAATCTTTTAATCCATTTACAACTAATAAGAATTATTCCTTCAAGTGGATTTACAAATATCCAGAATTTATTGGCTTACACGGATTAAATTTCAAAATTGATTGCTTCTAACCATGTACCTGAATCTCTATCTAAGATAATTTCCTCGTAACTTCTAAGATCATCACCATGATATGCTTTTCTCACTAAGTATAAGTCATCCTTATGTTCTTGAAGAAACCTATATCATTCTAAAGGTTTTAATACTTTAGAAGATCTCCAAACTGAAATCTGTACTGAGGTATGTTAACTACATAATTCAACTATAGTAGTGTTAGTCTAAGGCACTAAACTTCACCTCAAGCTCAAAATCTCTATTGGCACCTTCTTTTTTTGAAAATTCATTCTCTAAGAAGTGTGCATTCCTATTGACCAAAACTTTTTGATTAAAAAGGACAGAAATTATATCCTAAACTATCTTTAAGATATTTAATAAACCAATCTTTCTACGATCTTGTTTCCGACTTATCTGTATTAACTAACTTAACATAAGCTGGACAATCCCAAATTCCCATATAGTTGAGACCGGGTTTTTTACCACTCCATATCTCATATAGAGTCTTTTGGACTGATTTTAACGGGATTTTGTTTAACAAGACATGCACAATGATTTAAAAGGTATAACCCCACAAATATGTCAGCACCATATCTAATAAAGTACAATTTTTTCTTTCCGTTACACCATTAAATTGAGGCGTATAAGGAGGGATCAAGTGGAAAATAATACCATTTTCCTTTAAAAAAATCTCAAAATACTGCACTCAAGTATTCACCTCTATAATCTAATTGCAAAGATTTAATATTTTTTTGTTTGTTTTTCTACTTTATTTTTGAATTTCTTGAAGTTTTTATAAGATTTAGATTTGTATTTCATCAAATAAATATACCTATACTGTGACATATCATCAGTAAAGGTAATGAAATACTCAAATCCTCTTTAAGCTACTTTACTAAATGGTTCATATACATTTGTATGTATGAGTTCTAATAGCTCCTTAACTCTTTCACATTTACTCTTAAATGAGTGATTTGGTCATTTTACTTCAAAGACATGATTCATAGGTTGGATAAGGTTTCGAACCAAATGGCCCTTAAATCTCACTTTCTCCAAGTTTAATCATTCTATTTTCTCCGATATAACCTAATCTATAATGCCATAGAATTTTAGGATTTCTTGCATTTCAAGATCTTTTCTTCATAACTAATTTAATATAACTTATGTTGCATAACTCAAGCACATAAAAACCATTTGTGTTTAATGTTTTGCCAACTAATATATCTCTTAAATGTATTGAACATTCATTCCTATTGAATTGTACAGAGTAACCAAATTTACATGGTACAAAAATAGAAATAATATTTCTGTTGGCCTTAGTAAAATATAATACAAAATTTAAACTCAAAATATGTTCTGTGGCCAATCTGAAAAAGCATTATCTGGCTTCTACAACAATAGTTACTCCATTAACCATCCTCAATACTATCTCTTCTTTCTATAATGTAAATTATTATGCATTGCTTGCAAGAAATACATAGATAAGTAGTAGGTGTTAAATTAGCTACCCATGATTGATTATCAAAAATAACATTTATTTTATAATCAATCATATAATAGCTATAAATACCTACTTTGGTCTTCTTAAGACTATCAAGGTATTGAGGACAATTATTCTTAAAAATGACTAAACTTCCTACAATGGAAATAATTTCTTTTATCCTTGGCCTTTTTCTAATCTTAGACTGAGTTTTCTTAAAACTATTTTTATTCGAACAAACTTTGTGCCCTTTCTTTTATAGTGGCTTCTTTTGCTTTCTACTAATCCCACTAGCAAAAGCCATATGAACATCTTAATGTCCCTTTCCTCCATTGTTCTATCCATAGAACTCGTAAAACTTATTAAGCAACTCTAGCAGAGTCCACTTAATCTTATTTAAATTATAATTTGTTATAAACGATTTATAATCAGAAGAAATGGATTAAAGAATCAAATACACTTGTATACGATGAGATATAATCACATCATATGTATACAACTGCCCCAAATAATTAATCATCTTGATGATATGATCATCTGGTGGCATTTCCTCTTTGATCCTCATATTAAAAAGGGTAGTACATAATTCTTACTCCACTACCCATGAATTATTATCATATAACTATTGTACGACTTGTAGAATATCATAGGCACTATGAAATTTTTTACGTCAAGTTTGAAGCTTTCTATTCATTAACACCAACATACAGTCTCAAACTTTTCGGTTATCATCGTGCTATTTCTCAAATGTTTTAGCGTCATCACACATAACATCATCATAAATATCAAGTGGTCAAGAGCTCTCTAAGACAAAATCAAGTCTCTTGAAATTTAGAATAATTATGAGATTTCTGAGCCAATCTTTGAAATTTTGCCCTATCAAAACATTGTTATTCCATATTCTTAGGAGAGCAATGTTTGACATGTTGTATGTTTTATATTACAAGCAGGAGAGCCTACGAGAAAAGAAAATCTTAGTTAGTGTATTGTCTATATACAAGTAATTTGAACAATAACAATCAAACACTTTGAAAGTTATCAAATAATACTAATTACATTAGTTTCCACTATTTAAATTGCATCGTACACTCTCCTAGCCAGTACTCAAAAGTTTTGTTATAGATTTGCATCGTACTCAAAAGGAATGCACTTTGATGAAATAATTCAAATCATGTGTTACAATTTCATCAAGCATCAAAACTCATCTATTATGTTCTAATCACATTAAAACATATTATACATTCAAACATCATCGCAATGTGTTCAAAACACTAAGATAATGCATTCAAATGCATCCAATCGCACGGAAAATCATTTCCCACCTATTCCTCTCATAAGGATAAAATTTCCTCCTTTTGCATTCCTTTTGATTTTACACCAAAACCAACACATATATTGGTTTATTTCATCATGATGAAACATCAAATACATGAGAATTGATTGAAAACAATTTCCAAGCTCAAACTTTCACCTTGGCCGAATACACCCATCTTGCATGCAATTTCAATTTTTCTCCAAAATCAACACACAACACAACCAAACACCATATCCATGAGCTAAATACATTACCATGCATCTCTAATCACATCACAACTGATTGGAAAAAGAAATTTCCAGCCAAGAACTTCTGTTGGCTGAATGGTGCATATATGTGTGCAAATTTTGATTTTTCAAGCAACTAACCATAAACAACAATCCATTCATGCTCTGATACATTTGAACGATTGAGATGCTTATAACATGCATTTAAATCAAAATTGAATTCATTCATGCATTTCTACAAACACATGGAATACCAATCCAAACATATATCATAGACATGCATAAAATGGTAACACGAATGAGTTTTTACTCATTGGATGAGAGATGATGGAAATTTCTTCAATTATGTGAATAATTTACAATTTACACCATAAAAAAAGGAAGAACAAGGTTGCCCAAATGGATGGGAGAAAAAGTTAGGGTTTCTAGCTTTTTTATGCATAATTTTGTAAAATATGCGCACATATATAAACTTAAAAAATATCCAAACATTTCCATTGTTAACCCTTATTTTTTAATAAAAGGTGTAAAGGTGGCATGGGTAAAATGGTAATCAACTAATAATTTTCATTTCATGCATTTAAGTCCATGTACTTAAATGTAAAACATTTGATTAACTTTTAACAAAATGTAATTACCAAATAATTAGACATTTACATTTAGATCTTAAGATAATTCATATTATAATATGACCATGTAAAATTAAATACTTCAAAAGTATTTATAAATATATATAACACTTATATATATTTATTTTAGTCTAAATATTATCTCAAAAGTGTTAGTCTCGTTGCTGATAATATTTTTCTCTCTCAAATATTTTTTATTATCTTTAATTCTTAGTATGACTATATAAGTTTAATATAAAATAGCTGTAAACTCATCCCAAGCTTTCAAGCTTTTAAATAATTCAAAAGTTCAAGGATTATGGTAACATCTAACAATTGGACATACCATATGGGTAAAATTCTTTCATTGTCCAACCTTAATGAGTAAGGGTCCATAATATGTCAAAATTCTCTACAAATATTAATACGAACTATCGATCCATATGTGTTAAATCCATCACCACGAGCTCCTTTATGTAACTTTTAATTACTCTGACTAAAGATTTATCAATACACGTTTAGAAACTTGAATCCAGATCAAGTCAACAAAATCTTCAATCCTATACATGAGTCAACGAATCCCATCTTAATCATTATCTATTCTAAATATAAACAATACGTGACTAAACTAACTTATCATATAAGACGTGATTAGTCTTATACTTATACATCATATAAACCACATGCACTAAATTCAACTATGATGTTTTGGGTTAAAAGATAACATCTCACACTAGTACAATTATATGACAAATTATGAACTACATGTAATAGCACCTGATTTATTATTTGTGTGATCAGAATAAAAAAAAATAGTTCTCTAACTATTTGACCCTATACTAATGTTCTAATAACGTAACTATTACGTTAATTGCACTATTGTCATCTCATGATATTCACTAAAGACATTCAGTATGTTTACTATACAATATCATTGCCCATTTGATATCATTTCCATACGGAACAATTTAATAATTTTATTGAATAATTAAATGAATTATTAAAATAATTATTAAACATATTTTATTTATATGCATAACTAAAAAAAAGAAACAACATATATTTGTGAATAAAGAACTCTTTTTTTTTATTGATATTATATATATATATATAAGATAAAATATCTCTAAAACCAATAATATGAATAGTTTCTAGTGCATATTCTAACATTCTGGATCTTAATAAGCCTCACCTCATAGGTACTTGGTCATTTTGATATTTTTGTCAAAAATACTTTTAAATATAAAAATATTTTAAATTCATAATAGATAATGAGCAAAGGCCAAGGATGGCTATATATGCTTTGAAAACTAGTATTGTAGTTTATTTACTCTATCACTACTACACTATTATTATTTGACTAAAGCACTTGCACTTGCCTTCTAAGGGTGAGCTATTTGTTTAATTTACAATACTTGATCAACATGTAAAAAGCATTACACAAAATCTCAATGTAACACCTAGTCTCAAACATGAGATTCCTTCTTGTACTGTTGATATTAGTTTCATCATGAGAATTTTGTATTAATGAAACTAAACTGGATTTTTTTTCGTGTGATAGTTTTACATTCGCATCATTGCCCTAATCATACCAGTGCAATTACTTTCAATGAAGGCTTCTTCATTTTCATGTTTCGCAGGCATGTAGCTCAAATTAAGAAGGTTTTGTGAACATACGTTTTATTACTTTTTACCAATGAACTTGATGTTGATGAATGAACAATGAATCAAGAGTTCAACTTATGAACTCATCATATTTGTAGATGAAGAACAAGTTTTGGGATTTTCAATGGCCTTAAGACCTTATACAAAAATATTAGTTTTTGAATCTTTGCTTGGTTTTCAATTCTTATTACTTTGATTATTGGTCATGTACAGATACTCAATTATTGCTTTAGAAAGTATAATATTTTTACTTTCATTTGTATGATAAAACTTATGATTGATAGCAAAAAATTATTAATCTGAATCATTATCATTTAAATCTAAACATTGTATCTCAAATAATTTAACAATGCCTGGCAAAATTTTTCTTAGTTTGGTTAAAGGCAAGATTAAATTTACATGGAATGAGCTTTTGATTCAAATTTGCTAAAGCTGCAAATGAACGTGCCTTTAGACTTCCAAATATAATATATTGCCACAAATATCAACATTTCACAAACTCAACCAAAACGGAGCCCTGGACACCCTCAAAACATAGTTTATTATAACTAATGGGTAACACAATTAACCAAGAATAGTTAATTGAAATACTATAAGAAGCCCTTCTAAGTTATATCACTTGCATTTGTCTTTTTTTATTTTTTTGGTGCTACTCCTTGAACGTTTTCACCTTCCCAAACCAAATGCCCGAGAAAGATATCTATATATGTTAGCATGCACGATACTGTGCCTCAAAAATAGCTCTAAAATGCTTTTAGATCATTGATTAGCTGAAGCACAAATGGATCTACCTTGCCACGGCTGTCTAACCCCAACAAAAACATTCTATGAAGAAAACAATGTCATCATCTTTAAGGCATCTTGATCATCTACCATGCTGAAATATATTCCTTCAATGAATTTATCAAACTCCAAGTGTTTAATAAATAAAGACCCCAGGAAGAGTTTTATCACAGAGTTGGTGTGTATTCATCTTGCTTTTTAGAATCATCTATCCTATTAGATAATTGTCAAAGTTTCACTTATTTATAAGCCTAAAACTCAACCTTGGAGAACTGGATCACACGTTCAGATACTAAGAACCACATTTGTTACTTAATTTATGCTTACATATTACAGCTTCTCTTAACAACACATTATGTACAAGCTGTCCTGAGAACACAGGCTTCTGCATCTAGAAGAACATACCAAAACAGGATTGTTGAAACGAATTGAGCTATGTCGTCGCTAAATTTTGCTTGATCCTTTCAATTAGCCACAAGTGGAACAGTAACTTGACCATAGCCAAGTAAAAATTCTCGACTTATATCTTCAACAATAGACTAATATTTTATTTTTAAAAAAACTATCAATCTTGTGTACACTGCAAAAATAAAATAATTAACAACATTGTAAAATGAAAAGAAAACACAACTATCTTGACATTTTTTATCAAGGAAGCAATAGAAGCAAAGAAAAACATGGTAAGACTTTCGGAAAAATGCAACAAATTTGATCAAGACGCTCAATGAAATTAGTTGTGATATGTGATCCTCACTAAATTTTATCAAGATATGCAATATCTTAAAATTCTTTTATTGAGAAAGCAATAATAGTAAAAAAAAACAAAAACAAAACTTTTTAAAAAATATAACAAATTTTTTCAAGACATTCAACAAATTCATGGTAATATATGATACTTGACAAATTTCGTCGAGATATGTAAAGATTTTCTTTGTGATTGTTTGCCACAAAAATTTTCATCATATTTCTGAACAAAATTCATTTTCTACCGTGATGAATTTCATTGAGTTATAACATAAATTGTCAATGTCATCATCTTCCTCAGCGTAAAAACAATGCAAAAAATGCTATTTATAGGCACTTATCCTAACCTAAGAGATTTACATACAAAAAACTAAATTATTTATTATATTAATTAATTTACTAAAGTATACATAAAAAGTACAAGGGTTAACAAGGAAAAGAAAGGTAAGGTGTTTTTTGCTATTTATTAAATAAAGTTGCTAATTGTTTGTTGGTTGTTAACAAATTTAGTTTTTAAATGCTAGAAGTGAGTGAAAAAGGAAGATGGGTATGATAAGTTTTGATTTTGAGAGGAAAATCAAAAGCATAGGGGTAAAATGGAACATGCAAGTATGAATTAGGGGTAAAATGGTCATGAAGATGCATATTGGCCTTATATATTAAGTGTGGTTTAATTTGGGCTATCAATGTAAAATGGCCCAAAAATTAGGCCATTTTTGAAAAAGAAAAACCTTTGATTTCCCTCTCAAATCCAAAACCCATTGTACTTGCATCCCTCTTTCACTTCTTTATTGTTAGCATTCAAAAACTAAATTTGTGAAGAAATAACAAGGAATTAGCACCTCTATTTGATGAAAAGAGCTAAGAATACCTAACCTTGCTTTTCCCTCTCAACTCGTAGACTATACATTCAAAAATTCAAAACAAACAACTAGGTTTAAGAATGGCAAAAGGACTAATGTTCATATTTGGCAAAATTCACAAAAGATAACAAGGGCAAAAATATATTTTACTCCATCTCATTCATAAAACTTCTTAAACAGAGCATTTAAAGAAAAATGATATATATTTATTTATAACCCAACATTATATTTTATGAAATAATTTTTTTTTATATTCATCGTAACTATATCATATCTATAGAATGTTAGAAAATTCATTGTTATTGTTCTAACATTCCATTCCATTCAATACTTCTTTGTATTGATGGGTACCTTATTATAATATAGAATATTAAAAAAATTATTATCTAATATTAAATTGTTATTGTTCTAACATTCCATTCCATTCAATATATACCATTATAGTCAAATTTTTCACAATGATGTTCATACATTCTTCCATTTTTTAGTATTTTTTACATTACTACACATATCATCGTATAATTCACATAAAAACTAATAATTTCATAAACCCTAATTTTTCCAAATTTAAATATTATGCAATCTTACCTCTTTGTTTATAAATTCTTCAATTTCTTATTACAATCATCTATTCTTTCTTTTCTTTCACCTATTATCACCATAGAAGCATCATAAACTACATATCAAATTTTGAAATATCATGAATGGATAAAATATTTCACCTCAATTTGAAGAGCTCTTGATGTAGAACTTTTTTCTGTTAAAGAATAATTTGATATAAAACTTATTTTTCATGATTTTCAGCTTGGAAAAATAAGAAATCTTGAGAGAAGGAGAGAGAGCATCACATTTTTACTAAGAAAGAAGAAGAAATTTGTAGAAATTTCTAGCATTTGGTTTTTATATACTAATAGGTAAACTGCCCTTTACATTTTTTAATGAATCGTTAATGTGTTTTTTTTAATTAAATAATAACTTTATGTTTTTCAAAAATTTAATATTTATCATTCATTTAACTTACCACTTTGCTCTTTGATTTCTTATGAAATGATCATTTTGCCTCTATTAAACAAAATTAGTCATTTTAGTCATTTTTCGACTTTTCTAAGGGAATTTATGTCAAATTTTAATTTTGCTTCCTACATCCTATTTATAATATTTTTAATATTTTGGAATGCTCAAATTCTGGTGAAAGTCCTTCTGACCTTTGGCAATTTAACAATTTCACCCTTTTCGATAAAATTACCCTTTTTTATTGCAAAATGACTTAATTTGCATTTATAGTCAACCTATCTTTTTTCTAATAATTTCTATTATATCAACTTATATCATTAGCATTTAACTCTATCCATTGAAATTTTTTATAATAACAATTTTACCCTTTATCACTACAAGTGTATATTCTATCACATTCACACCGTACGAGTCTTTACTCGCAGTGTGCAAATTATCTCACTTGCTGCTTATGAACTATACTCGCATTGTGCGAGTACAACATTTTCACATTCTATCCCACTCACTATGTGCAAGCTCTTCACTCACACCATGTGAGTGTTTGTCTTCTAACCATGCACATTTTGTCCAACTCGCATTGTGCAAGTCTTATATTTGCACTATGCAATTTCGTAATTTTTTTATAACTTTTATTTTTTTTCTTTATCAAAGTATATTAATACCTAAATTTGAGGATGTTACACCAAGATATTTGTTTATTACCCAAAGTTTAATCAATTTATTGAAAAAAAAGAGACTTTAGTGCAATAAATGATCAAGATGCCTTAAAGATGGCTCTTATTTTCTTTGTGGAAAGGTTTTAATTGGGCCAAGATAGCCATGGCAAGATAGATCCATTTATGCTTTAACTAGTTAATGATATGGAATCATTTTAAAGCTATTCTTGAAGCACAGTGTCCTAGGCACTGACATATAACTATCTTTCTCGGGCATTAGTTAGGAAGGCAAAATGTTCCAAGGAGCAGCACTAGAAAAATAAGAAACACAATTGCAAATGTTATAATTTAAAAGGGCTTTCTATAGTATTTCAACTATTTTTGGTCAATTGTGTTATTCCATTAGCTATAATAAACTACGTTTGTAAGGGTCCCGAAGGTACTATTTTAGTTGAGATCATGGATTGTTAATGTTAGTGTTCATATATTGTATTTGGAAGTGTGTAACCACATTTATTTACAAATTTAAAATTGAAATTGTCAACTTTTTTTCAAATCATATGTGATTTTTTGCAAGTATGGATATAAAAGACAATCCTTATTTGTAAGTACATAGAGTATTTAAGAGTGCTGCAACAAGTTTTGATTTTGGGCTATCTAATGTAAAACGATTAAGGAAAAAGATGGCTCTCAGTTTATCATCTTGATAGTTATAATAGTTTGTCTCATGACCACCCTCCAGAGATAATCATCCAGTATGCATTTTTCATTTGTGCCAACAACATAATTACTGTAACGTTTTAATATTAAAATTTTTACAGTCTAATAAAAATATATTAATGTTGTGCTTCTTGTACAATATTTTAATTTTTCAGACAAAATTTAGAGATTACCCAACAAACATTATTAAGATTTTTTTGTACTTGATAATTTTTATTGCAGAAAATACATTTGTTAAAATTTTTTTATCAAGATCTTAATATATTAATCAAATTTTTAGATTAAAAAAATGTCAAAATTAAGATGAAAAAACTTCGAGATTAGGTAAAAAATATCATGATCTATATGTAAAACATCGAGATCAAGATGAATTTGTTGTGAAATATTGTTCCCGTTCTTCTTCGCCAATTCAATATGTACAAGAACTCAATAAATCATACACAAAAAGTAATTACCATCCATAAACTAGCATAATAATAGCTTTTAGCTTTAGAATGCATTAAACAAGCAAAAATCATTGGAATGACAACACGAACATAAGGGATCGCGTTTAGGACACAAAACATACTTGTTTAAACAGTGTAGCTTGGTTGATATAAATATTTCTCTGATCCTTTTGTCATAATCAAAAGCTCGTCGAATGCTTGTCACTAATTGATGAACAAAATCCACTTTTCTCTTACTAAGTATGTTGTGTTTTGATGTTGGCTGTTATGAATTTTTGATTTAAATTTTATACAAATGCAAAACAAAATAGCAGGGACTTTTTGAATTATATTTGGAATTTTACAAAGACAAAAGTAACAAGGACAAAATGATTATGAAGGTGCATATTTGGCCCTAAATACAAGGCTTATTTGAGTTGGGTTATAAATGTTAATGACATAAAACTGGATCATTTTTGTAAATAAAAAACGAAAATCAAAAGGACAGTGGTAAAATGGGGCATGCTCGTGCGAATCAAAGGTACAACAGTTACGAAGGTGGTTTAGGTTAGTAAATAGAGATAAAATGACGTAAAGATTGAGCCACTTTTGTAAAAGAACCAATAGGAATTATTAACAACTGTAAGAAAAAAGATGGTAGTAACTTCAGTGGGTTGAATAGTGTCAGAAACTTCAAACCAACTGCCGGCTTAACTGCAAAAACGGCACACAAAGAATGATGGTTTTCCTCTTAAATACGGACTCCTTTTTAATCTGCCCAGCACTCAGCCAAAGCGTCTAAACACATGAAGCTGGGTTGACCCCATTTCATTTCACGGTATAGTTTCATTTCCCTTTTGATCAATTTTTTTTCTTGTTCTTTTTTTTTATCTGATTGTTTGGTTACTGAAAAACAATGAGAAATGGGAAGAAAATTTAAATACTATTACGATCTGGGCTTGATTTATCTTTTGTTTTCAGCTGTTATGGGTAGCCAGATGGACAATTAAAGCTTCATTTTCTTTTCTTGTGGCTCTTTTTATGATTTTTCTTTCATCTGAGTATTAGTGTGTTTTTAGGGTTTTTTTTGTTGCTTGTAAATGGAACTTATTCATCGTTAGTGCTTTTTATTATCATAATTCGCTTGGCTGTAGAAATACTTTTCAAACGCAATCTAAATGATATTTAATCACTTAAATAATTTCGTTTTTTGTCGTTTTGATTCCAAAGAAGGGAAATGCTTTCTCAACAGGTAATATGTGAGTTTGGGGTTATTAAGTGTGGATGAATTTTTTTAGGGGCTATGATCTTGTTAGCAATTTTTCATTTTTCGTTTTAGGGTTTTGTAAGTGGTTCTGATGGAAGTGAAGCTGCTCTCTCTGCAAGTCATTCTGCTTTTGATTGGTTATAATATGCTCCAGCTTGCTGCTTCAGATACTGTAAGATCAATGCTTTTCCAGCTTTTTCTTTAGTTCTGGGTTTTGCAAACTGGAGGAATTTCATGTTTTAGTCTGTGAGTTTGTATTCTGAAGCTTTATTTTGTTTCTTAGATCTCAAATCAATCTAGTAATGGGCAATCGGTTGCTTCAAAGAATGAAGACCGTAAAGGTATGGCTACTTGGATAATGCTTGTTCAAAATCTTTTGATTGTACTAAAAATATGGGAAAATATTATTGTTGCTGTTTTTTATTTTTTGGCCGTCGCTGAATGTTATTTCATTCTTCTAGTGAGCGAGATAACAAGTTCACAAAATTTTTGTGATATACTTTGTAACTTTTGGAATTGTCTATTTACAGTTGAAAAGATTTTTGCTGGTGATTGTTTATTGACTCTAAAATGTCACTTGTTTGGATGAAATTTGCTTGCTTCTTTTTAGAGTTTCAAAGTGACACATAGAATAAGCGCACATTTTTTTTTGTATAATTTTTTATAAATAGTAAACACCAATAAACAGACGAACACATTGTTGACAAAGCTAATAAGTTGTAAACATATGGTGAGAATCAGGAAGTGTTGGGATATATGGTGTGAAAAAATATCTTGAAGAAATGTTGGTTATAATTGTGATCTGAAAAATGAAAGTGCAGAACAAATCTTGGAGACTCATAGGGTGTGCTAAGGGTTCTTCATGCTCCTCTCCACAAGTGATCTTGGCTCCCAAACTAACCATTTGGTACATATTAATTTGGCAAATTGTGGAGTTATTAATGGCATTTGCTGAAAACCATACATAATTCCTTTTGGCTTTGGACGAGAAATTAGTAAATACTCTGCAGATGTCTTAGTTTCAAAGAATTCCATAATGAACAATAAAAATATGGTAATCATATTAAAGAACCTCATAATTCAAGAGGGTGATGCTATTGGCACCCACTCTTAACTTTTTGCACTTAATTTCTTTTGTGATCAATAGTGTGAAGTGTGAGAAGCTAAACGTGCAGTGCCAATAGTGTTGCCCCATTAGAAAAATGTGAAGTATGGGAGAATTTGCCTAATAGATAGAAAGAAAGTAACCATGATAATCAGAAACCAGCACATGATAATAACTAGGGAGGAAAACAAAGACTCTTTTCTCAATCTTCCCTAGTTTTTTATCAGTGCTAATCTTTGAAAAATCTATGATTTGCTTATAGGGGATTTGAGAGCCAGGCTATACAAAGTTCTGGTGTTACCAAATGAATCATAGCTCTAGTTGAGATTAAACTCATTTCAAAAGCATTTCTCCATTTCCACTTTGATGCTGCATAAAAGATTGTGTATTCTTGGATAATGCCGATGCGATGTTACATTATTTTCTTTTTTAAACCTGTCCTATCCTATCAGCGCCCATGTATCCAGCCATTATAATGTTGGTTAGTTGTTTCTACATGCTTGTATTTTAAAAGATTTAGGGGCAGACAATGTCTATACTGCAATTGAAATTTGGGGGAAAGGTGTTATATTGCCAAATATTTCCACTATTATTGAAGGGTGAAAATTTACTAAGAAGAGTTTGACAACATTTTACCAAAGTCATTGTGATCCTTTGTTTTGTTGTTAACAGTCAGATTTCAATCTCCGAGGTTCTGGGTAATGGCAAACTTAAACTGACACACATTGATTCTGTTTTGTTCCTGAACTGCATGAAGGATTCTCCTTTGTAAATTGTTATTTGTTGAAGTTGCACTTTTGCTTTTAGTATCTGGGGATAACAAATCTAAGTTATCATGATGTAATGCTGAAAAATGACTTAACTACCGCTAGGACTAGATGATGTGTAGTAAACCTGATTTCTGGAAGAAAAAGGCATTATGGATTTAAGATGTCCATCATTTGATGGGCCATCATTCTTTCGGCTTGTTCCTGTTCTGATAAAACTTATTATATTCCACAATGATCTACTACTCCTGTAGATTTTCTTAGTGGGATTGTGATTATCAGAGAAATATGGCATGTGTTTTTCTTATTCCTCAATGTTACTTATGTGCCAACTTTTTAAATGAACTCTTTCTACTCTCTTGGTGAACAGCACCATGTCCTTCTGGTTGGATTATCAATCCAGATAAGAACAAGTGCTTTGGATATATAGGAAGCAATCGATCATGGGATGAGTCAGAAATCCACTGTAAAGGGTTTGGTGGACACTTGGCAGCCCTGACATCATATGAAGAGCAAAACTCTGCTCAGAAGTTATGTGGTGAAATTGCCAGTGGTTGCTGGGTTGGAGGAAGGCGCATTAACACAACTGTTGGTTTTGGTTGGAAGTGGTCTGATAACATATCAAAATGGAATGAGTCAATCCTTTCAGTAGAATCTATTAATTCAAGTTGCACCAAATTTCCATGCAATGTTTATGCTTCAGTTAATTTGTGTACATTGGTGACTTATGGATCTAGACCTCTTGTGATTGAGAGGTGCAATGCATCTCATCCTTATGTTTGCATGGTTGAATTTGGTAAGACTCTCTTGAATATCATAGCAGGATTTCTGTTCACCAAATTTTCCCTTCCGATATATTGGGAGAATATGATCCACCTTCAATATGTTTTCCAAACATGGAGTCTTTCTCCTTGCTTGAAAAATCATCAAAACCCTACATAGTATAGGCGTTTGATTTTTTTTTCTAGTAGCTTTTTCATGATTTTTGTGTAGGTGTATCATTTTGACTAAATAAGTATTGGTTTGAATGATGCCTCAAATGAAGGGTTTGGATTTAATGTTATACTAAACATAGTGTGGACAGATGAATTTTTTATATCATTTACTATGATTGTTTTGGGGTGGATTTTTTGTTAATTTTTTTATTATATCACTTTATTCATCATTGTCCGGAAAACCCTTTTAACATTTCTTGTTTCTTTTCTTCTCAGAGAACAAATGTCACTACTTGCACTGTCATAGGGAATACCTAATTATACTTGGAGTTGTAAGTGGGTCGATCCTCCTCACAACATTTGCCATTGTGATTTGGCTCCTCGCATATAGGCGGAGCAAGAGACGCAGAAGGTCTCGGAAATTATCTAATCCAGCAGCTGCTAGTTTAGTTCCCCCATCATGGAAGGTGTTCACCAGTGAGGAACTGAGGTCAATTACAAAGAATTTCAGTGAAGGGAATCGTCTTCTGGGAGACTCCAAAACAGGTAGCACATATAGTGGCATTCTACCTGGTGGATCAAGGGTGGCAGTTAAGAGATTAAAAAGGTCTAGTTTTCAAAGGAAAAAAGAGTTTTATTCTGAGATTGGAAGGGTTGCTAGGCTTCATCATCCAAATTTGGTGGCTGTAAAGGGATGCTGCTATGATCATGGGGACCGTTATATTGTTTATGAGTTTATAGTCAATGGCCCCTTAGATAGATGGCTACACCACATACCAAGGGGAGGGCGGAGCTTGGATTGGGCAATGAGAATGAAAATTGCTACGACTCTTGCACAAGGAATTGCGTAAGTGTTAATTTTTCTGGCCTCTGGTTTAAGTAAATTCAATTCTATTCTATAAGTACTGTGATTGTCACAACTCTTATTTGAGGACTTGTATACATATTACTCAGATTTGTTTGAATCTCTGATAATATTCTTATTGGCTGTGCGTCTTCCTGTCTAGAGAATAACTGTAGAACTAAATGTTTTATTTTTCATGCAGATTACTTTTATTGACAACAACTAACTGGTGATGGTTATTTATGTTTAATGAAATTACATTCAAAACAAAATTTTTTTGCTGCAGTAGCCAGCTTATACACTTATTGGGGGTTGAGTTAGTTTCATTGCAGTACAACATGTGTTCTTTAGCCTTTGTTGTTCTCATTGTTGCTGTGGTGGAATCTGTATTTTTTTTCAAAAAAAAAGGCATAAGATTGGTTCCAAGTGATAAAAGGCTATGCTTCCTGGTTTATTTCCTGCATTATCTTTTTTTCATTTGTTTTATTCGTTTGGCATTTCATCATGTACATCTTGTAACAGGTTCTTGCATGACAAGGTTAAGCCACATGTTGTGCATCGTGATATTCGTGCTAGTAATGTATTGCTTGATGAAGAGTTTGGAGCACATTTGATGGGGGTCGGTCTGTCAAAGTTTGTACCATGGGAAGTGATGCAGGAGAGGACAGTGATGGCTGGTGGGACGTATGGATACCTTGCTCCGGAGTTTGTGTATAGAAATGAGCTTACAACAAAAAGTGATGTTTACAGCTTCGGAGTACTGCTGCTGGAAATTGTAAGTGGACGTAGACCCGCACAAGCAGTTGACTCAGTTGGTTGGCAAAGTATATTTGAATGGGCCACACCTTTGATGCAATCACATCGTTACTTGGAGCTCTTGGATCCTCTGATATCTTCCTCATCCCCCCACATTCCTGAAGCTGGTGTTGTTCAGAAAGTGGTGGACCTCGTATATGCTTGTACACAGCATGTCCCTTCCATGCGCCCCAGAATGTCACACGTTGTTCATCAGCTACAACAGTTGGCCCAGCCGCCTGTTGTTAAGTAAGTTCCACCGTCGCAAACCGTAGGAATTATCTTTGCTAAATATAGATATAAAAAATCTTCAGTGTGGATTTTCCTTAATGTTGGGGCTTGGTGTTAGTTTTGCAGCATCATACGAAACAATAGTTTAGAGCTAACATAGGTCAAGTAGACTGAGACATGCCCTTACGGATTCTTATGGCTGTAAAAGAAGTGTATTGCATATTATGAAGTATGTACTTGTACAAGATTATTTTCATCATGACATTGATGACTTCATTTCCTAAATTTTCTCATGATAGAGGCCGTGGTTTTAGAGTTTCCGCTTTTCCACACCGCACATCATGATGAAATAGCTTATCCTATAGTTAGGTTCTCAACATAAGTTCCAAGCAAATATTTGGATACAAATTTTAGAGTACGTTTGTACTAAGATGACGCGGCTTTTAATCTACAAAGGAAGCGGTCAAACTATAAGTGAACAATCAGAAAAAATAATCTACTAAGGGACTGTTTATCCAATACTGTAGTGCTTTTAAAGTACAATTATCCTGCACATGCCAATGAATATAAAATATTATACTGCAGTTGGTTTGACCACTTGCGGATGGAGGATAAAAAATCAAGTATTATCGGGGCTATAATTCCTAGAAAATGTTCATACTAATGTACAGTGGAATTTTACAAGCAGCATGCCGTCCAATTAGACTTTATTTTATACAATCCATAAAATGATTGCAGAATGTCTACAATTCACATATGGGTTTCAAGAAAAGTTAAAACTGCCAAACTAGCAGCCCAGACATCATTATCCAATACATGTTCTGCTGGGGAATGACTTATTCCGCCGCGGCATCTGACAAATAGCATACCCACCTGTTCAAAAGCATGCATGTAATTACTATATGTGGTAGGAAGACATTTTACTTTCTGATAACTGGAAACTCAGCACAATCAATAACAAACCTTGGTTAGATGAGACATGGCCATTGCATCATGGCCAGCGCCACTCATTATTACCGGAACTTCATGCTGAGTCTCACCTGTCATTCTCTTGAGTGCAGCGTAGGATGCAGACTTTAGCTGTGAACTTAGATCAGAATCACAGATTACTGCATTTGCATCGTGCTGAAACAATCCATTGCACGAGAGTTAGTTGGATAAGCTTATTAAAATGGTTTCATGGAAGATGTAATCAGATACACTTACTAAAATTTTATGCAGAACAAGATGTATCTCTCACCTTGTGTTCAGCAATGCAAGAAACAGAACGCTTTTCACATATTTGATACATTTGATTAGATAATTCATAAAGGGCAGTCTCACGTCCCTCGTCATCAATTGCCCGTAAATCTACAGTGAATGTAACCTGTAACCATCAACTTTACATTCAGTAATCAGTTCAGATATTTAAATTTCAGTTAACAACAGAACAGTGTCCATGGTTGAACAGAATAAGCTAAGAATCATCAAAAGAAAAGAATATTGCCTGGCCCGGAATGACATTGCTAGCACTTGGCCATGTTGAGATTTCTCCAACAGTACACACAAGAGAACTAGACAGTGATTCCAATTTTGAACCATTGGAATGACCATCATAAGACAGAAAATCTTTGGGATGTTTACAAAGTCTTTCCAGCAGTACAATTAATTCAGCAGCAGCAGCCATAGGGTCCTGACGCATTGACATTGGAACCGTTCCAGCATGCCCTTGCAAGCCTCTTACTGTAATCTGAAAAGGTCGTACACATAAAACTGCTCAATCAAATAAACTCAATTTCCATGCGGAATCATTATCCAAGTCTTATAAACACACCATTCGTTTTTCACAAATAATAAGTCATCAGCTTTTGGGATGGATAAACTGCCTAAAAAAATAGTTTTCCACTTCAATGGCAAAGGATAAAAGCAGAACCTATCAAATTTGGATCACCTGATGATCCATTCTGCAATTGACTTGCTTAGAAGATGATACAATGCCTTAGTTTCCATCAATTTGTAGGTCCGCTTACATGTAGGTAATCTTTCCAGGTTCAGATATAAATTTCTAACTAATGCACAACCTACACATAATTTATGTTCAAAGTAGGGAAAGATGAAATATCTGTCAATGTAATTGAATTTTTTCTTTTGAGAGACTTTGAAACCCAAAGAGGGGAAAGAAATTTCATTACTATCAATCTATGCCATTATCCTATTAGAAGACATAACTAATCATGCCTTTTCTCATTTCCTGGACTGATACAAACCCAAACAGTGTTTATTATTGGTTGCTTTCTCCTTTCATCATGGTCCTTCAAACTTGAGTTCAAGCAATTTTTCATCAGCCAAGGAATTCTCCTTATTCATGAGATGAGGTGAAACCAACATATAACTTCTTGTATCCTGGCCCAATTTTATGTTGTGACTAATTTGTTATCATCCTATTACCACCTCAACATCTAAAATTATGCTACCATTAACATTTCATAAATGCACTCATGTGTTGTCCTAGTTTAGTACCCATTCCAGTTGACTTGCTTCGAACAACACCCCAATTTATTTACAAGTCATTTCTTGACCATCCACACTGCCCAATGTTCTCAGGCATTTTACTCTCTTAAAAAAATCGAACAATATTTATCTTCACTGGCTAAATGCCATTCATGCTACAAGAAAATGTGGTTCTGCCTTATTACTCCAGCTCAAAATTTAACAAAGTTCTCAATATATTCTCATTAATAATTTCCCAAGATAACAAAAGGGTTACCTTTAATCGTGTCTGTCCGGCAATGCCTTGAACCACTCCAAGAGGGAATCCAACCCATTCTAGTACAGGTCCTTGTTCAATGTGAACCTGTGACATTGAATCAATACATGCTTGTGAGCTGTACTCCAGAAAAGTACAATATCAAATAACCAAGTTTCTGTCACTAACTGTTGGAACAGATAATCAATTTATTTCATTCTCAAGAAAATATGGTGTGGGGCTGATATACCTCAATGTAACCCCAAACAGATTCTGGGTCATACTTGAGCTGAAACAAACTTTGCGCTGCAATGTCTATAGAGTTCTCCCCCAGAGCACCTTGTACTGTCACACCACTGAACAAGAACAATCAATAAATACACTGATAAGATTAGCACAATTATAGATAAAGTTACTTGAGGAAACCTCTTATCTGATATCCACAGTGCTGAAACTGGTAAAACACCAGCTAGAGCTGCACTGCCTAAGAAAGTAGATTGGAACCTGACCCCTTCCTCATCACTAAACGCAATAACCTGCAGAGTTCAACAGCCAGGGATTAGAAATATTCCAGAGGAAACACAGCTACATCTCACAACTTGTACAAATTTATAATCTCAATTTACAGCTCTAAAGGAATTTCCAAGTTGTGCATTCTAAAAGACTGACAAGGAACCAAAGCATTTGATGGCAGTAGTGGGTTGTCACATCTGCTAAAATTCAAACCAAATTAGATGCAGAAGAAGATTAACGGAAACAAAGTAAAGCAAGTTGGTGAAATTTAAGTTCTACACTTGCTCATGTATAATCTGGTCAATCAACTGCACTATAGTTCATTCATGCATTTTTACCATTAAGCGAGATTTGCTCAAATTTTTGCCAGGATCACAGAAGCTTCATTTGCGCACTTAAAAATGCATAGATGAATGCATCTTGTTTCTTATTACAAAAGTACAAAATATTAGAGACGCCAAAGCATTTATACAGCACACAGCTCAAGCAAATCTTAAAATGAAACAAAAAGCACATGAATATGTCAGAGATAAACTGCCAACCTCAACTGGCCGTTTTAGTTTTCCTAACTTCCCAGTGCTTTTCAAGATCTTCATTGCAGATATTGCAGTGATTATACCTAATGACCCATCAAATATTCCAGCATCAACAACAGTATCCTATTTGGAAACGAGAACTGACAACTGTCAGCATTAATGTTCCATGTAAACCTTGCCAGCAAATTCCTTTTTCTGAAACTAGAACAGAAAGGTGAGAAACAAGAGCATCACCAAGTGAGAACCCATCAACAAAGCTGGAGCACTTGCATTCATTCCCTCAACCCGACCATGCACATTTCCCATATGATCCACCCACCTGCAATATCAACAAAGCATGAGCAAGATTTCAAAAATCTATTGAAGACATAAGAAAGGCAGAAAGCTAACGTTCGCAAACCAGCATCAACCATCCATTGACGAATAAGAGTTCCTGCTCTCACTGAAGCCGGGCTCATGAATGTCCTCTCAAGATAGGCATGAGCATCACTCACCTGTTAATTTAGAGAAGCAATTTTCTAACATTAAAGAATGATCAATTTCACTACCATAAGTAATACTAGAAAGAGTCCCCTGTATATTAATACAATGACGAGTCTTTGAGAAGAATTATTCAAGCCAACTAATGGTAGCGATTCAAATAAAATTTAGAATATTGACTACTGGATTCAAATCTCACCCATATTTTAATCTAAAATGACTCAACACTTGATTTATTAATAATGTGTTAATCATCAATGATAGCATATATTAAACACAAATCATGTCAACATATTGACAAACAGGCATAGTAGTCAAAGGAATCAAATTTATTTAAATCCAAGCGACTGGTGAAAGTTGCAGCGGTACCCAAACCACAGATAACAGAATAAAACTACAGAGTAATCATAATAATAACAAAATAATTTAAGTTATGCCACAGAATGAAGATGGATTTCATTATTAACCTTCCCAAGTTCAATGAGCCGGGCCACCGCCTCATCCCTTAAGATTTCTGGAAACAAATCGTCCCTTCTATCTTCTATATTTTCAATTTACAAAATTACCAAGAAAACAAGAAGAAGAAAAGAAATAAGTAAAAGTAAATTGTTCAACAACAAGAAACCTTATCTGTTGCGCCAAAAATGAGAAAAAAAATGATTACCAGAATACATGTAAGAGGAAGCAACGTTTGATAAAAAAGAAAGAAGCAAATAACAAAACAAAATCGAGGAAGAAATCGCCATGGCTGGCGGGCTGGCTCTCTGCTCAGAGAGCTTGCAAATATTATCACGCAAACTAGCTAAAGAGCAGAGCAAAGCAGCCACGCAGTTGATGTCTGATGACACGAGCCGCATCAGAAATATTGACCATGCATTTGTATTTAAAGGTCAGTGACACAATCGGATGTGGAGTGTACTCTACAGTTTCGGCTCCAGATGAAGTGGCGGGATCTGAGTGGTATTTTGTGGGCAAACGTACCAAACGTACTACATGTCAGCAAAAGCAGCAGCCATACAAAGTGACAACTCAGAACTGACAAGTGCGTAGTGTTTTGACTTTTGCGTTTCTGTTGCATTGCACATCTGCTGCATTTGGCCACACAAGTCTTGGCCACTACATATTAAATTGCACCCAATTGATCTACTCTTTGCGTGATTCATACACGACGGCAACTTTGGATTAAAATGCTTGAAAATGGACAAGACACAAGATGTAATTTTGTCACACCAAAATTTGCTTAACATTATTACCAAAAGATGTGAAAATAATTTACTATTATCAATAAATATTGATATTAAATCAACCGCGATATGACCCAAATTTAAACTCTATTCTCTTATTTTATTTTTAAAAAATTATAAATTAAAAATAATTAATATACAAAAAAATAACAATAACCCTCAATTGAATCTAAACCAAACTCTTAAAATATTAAATCAAAAAATAGAATAATGGATTCTTTTTTTCAAGTACTTGCCAATGTTATGAATTTATAATTTAACACGTGTAAATTGATCTCATATATATATATATATATATATATATATATATATAATAATTCTTAAATTGTTAAGTAACGCATGAATAAATTATTACTTATGCTAAATGTAGAGGTGGTTGATTTGTAAAACAAACCATTAATTTGACACAATAAGACACGATCTTAATAGATTTGAATTGATTTAAAATGAAATAATTATTAAATGAGTTATACGAATAAATTTGCTTATAACGTGATTTATTGTTTGAATAATCATATTATATCACCTCATTTATGATTTAATATATTAATTTTATATTTTAAAAATTTTATAGAAATACTTAAGGTAATATTAAATAATTTTTGAGTAAATACTACTATAAATAGTTGTAATACGTTTTATAATCACAACTCCTTTAATCTATTTAATAATGAATTTGAGTTAGTATCTTTTTTTTTATACTTTTTTATCGAATCAAAAATTTAAAAATTTTTAAATTTATTCTAAAAATATCCCAAATTTATCAATTTGTTCCGCGTAACTTAGTAAACAATCCTAAGATATACTTTAAAAATAAAGAAATTAAATGCAAAAATTATAAATAATCAACTTCTTAATATTATTTTTGTTGTGATTTTTGAATACTTTTTATATGTTGTCAAAATTTTTTAAATTATCTTAAAATAGTATATAACAAGAATTTTAAGTTAGAAAATTCTCTTAAAATTTATAAAATTCTTTTTATTAAAAAAAATTTGTATTTATCAAAGTATTATAACTACTCAATACTACAATCATAAGTTTTGAATTTATGTTTTTGAATTATAAAAAGTATAATAAAGAGTTATAACTAATTTAATAAGTCATAATTTAAAAATTATAAATTTTAGTTTTAAAGATTTTATAAATTTATAACTTACAACACGAACACATATTTGGCTGACTCTCCAAAATTATTCTTTAAAATTTTAATAAAAATATTATTATTAAATATTTATATAATTTTTATAGCGATGAAATGTCTTAATATTTTTATTTATTTATAATAAATTATTATTGTGATGATGAATGGCTTCACACTCACATGGACAAAATCAAACTCACATGACTCTTTTTGTCTCTCTTTTCAAATTCATTCTTTTAAATTTTTAATTAAAATATTATTATTAAATGTTTATATATTTATAAATTTTTTTAATGATTTAAAATATTTTATTTATTTATTTATTATAATTATTATTACGATAAAAAATGGGATAAATTAAAATATTTTATATTTAAAATAATAGCATTAAATCGCTCCAGAGTTACGACCTCGCCGTTGACTGAAAAATGTCGTTAATTTGAATCGTTTAGGAGATGTAGTGGCCAAATTGGCAAACTGGAAGGGTAAAATCAAATGCGCTGGTTGGACAAAAACAAGGAATCTTGGTTTGACTGGAAAGGACAGTGGTCCGTGACTTTTGCAGCTGCGTGGGTCTCAGGGTATCTTGCACGTGCCAGGCCGCCAAGGACGTAATGTACCCACCGACGACGTATCGTCATTTTCCAATCCTATGTTACTATTATTATTATTATTATTATAATGTATCGTAATAGTATTATTATTATCATTGTCATCCTCGTTAATCATTTAACATAGCCTATAGACTTATTATATACAAAAAAAAATTAGTTAATCATGTCATTAGAACAATAATTTATGATATAATTTATTAAATTAATATAAAAAGAATAAATTTAAATTAATTTAAAATAATAAATTATTAAATAAATCACATGTATATTACACAAATAATAATTATACATAATTGGTTTGTGAACAAACGGCGTAGGCAATTAATTGGAGATTAAGCTCAAAATTAATCAAACATTAGGCTCCATAGAAGCAACACTTCAAGACCTCATTGGGAATTCCAAAAACTCATTAAGCTCAATACCATTCTTTAAATTATATTGAATTTGACTTTAAAATTCTTTACACGTAAATTGTTAACAATAAGATAAGTTATTTGAACTGTTATATTGTATTAACCTTTTTCATAACAATTTTAAAAAAGATAAATAATTTTGATTAATAAAATCAAAATTATTTGTTTTTTTTGAAAATAATACGACAAAGAAACGGAAATGTTAGCAATAAGAATAAAAAAAAATTAGATTAATAAATACACCACAAGTATATAGAAAACGTCAAGATATAAAAGTTAGTTGGGACTAAAAGTTAATTTTAATAATAGATTTAGCAAATAAAAAACGATACATTGAAAAAAAATTATCCAAAAAAAAATTTTTTTTTATTAGAGAAAGAAATTAATTTTTAAAAAAGCACGAAAATATTATGTGAAATTACTACTAGTAAAGCAACATGTAAAGAAAAAACATAATCATATAATAGTACAAAAATATTATCGTGAAAAAGTTGCACGATGATATTAAAGTTAAAATTTATGGTTTAGTTAAAAACAAAATTATAAAAACTTTCAAGTTCAGTTTAAAATCTATCGACAATAATATCTATGTTGTATAATCAAAAATTAATCGATAACAAAATATATTTTAAATTCATGACTATGTAACAAATGTTCCTTAGAATTGGGTTTCCTTACATCCATAAGTCCAGAAAATTTTACAAAACCAAAATTATTTGACTATGGAGTAATTAATTCAATATTTAAAACTATTAGATATAGCATTGAATGAATGCCAAAAAGGCTCCAACAAACTATTCAATGTCATTCTCACTTCTATGGATATTGGCAGGATATTGATTTTATACCATGTTCATGAAATGGGAAGCTATAATTTTTACTAGCTTATCATTATATTATATTGGTATAATTTAATACTCTACTGGATTTTTACACAAAAGAATTAGAACATTGTACCATACAACTGAACGTGGTGTATGATGGATAACCGACCAAAGTATTTGCAACTATAAGCCAAAGCGATTGCTCATATCTTAATCTTGAAAGGTATAATAGCAATGGGGCGTGCGTGCGCGTGCAGGCAGGTACTATTCCTCTTTTATTTCCTCAAAGATCGACAAGGAGAATAGGTTCATTTTAATAACAATTGTTTTTCGTTTCTATTATTATTATTATTGTTTTATTGTCGATGCATCAACGTTCACTATAAAAGTACATAATTAGCTGCTTACATTTTAAATAAATATAAATAAAACTCGTATAATTTAAGCAACGGAGGAGAATTGATGTATTTATAAGAGAAAATGACGATTAAGTTCTCGTCCGAAAAAATATTTATAGATAAATTATATAAGATTTTTTTTTAATAAAAAAAAATCCCTATTAAAAGTCATATTCCTTAATAACTCACTTCAGGTTTCTAGTTTTCCACTGAAAAAACACTATGCATTAATGCAATGCAGACTTAAGCTTCTCTTTGACCTTACATATCAACTTGCATCTTGTTGCTTCTTTAACAGCTGGTTACTTTAGTTTTCTGAGCAAAACAAAGATAACTAATTGGATTGCGGGCTCAGCTACTATCATAACTACCATAACATAATTTTGAAATATCGTAAAACTAAACTTCTACATATGCTAGGATTCTATATTAGGGATGCACACTTACCGAATTAAAATTATTGGATCATGAGGTAAGAACATCGTAGAACCTATTTTGCAGTAGATATTATTTTAAAATGGTTAAATATTTCCTTTCAACGCCTTAGTTTCAACATTTTTGGAAATATTTTTTATCACAACCAAGAGTTAATCAAGAGAGACATCGAATTCAACAAGAGAAAGTTGATTTGGTTATAATAATCACATGAGAATGTTAAAGGCCATTTCCTTCCCCCAACATTATCAATCAGTTGTCACAGTTAATAAAATTGTTGTTCTTATATCTTTGTATATATATCTCATGGTATTCTGAACGTGCTGATTTTATAAAACTTCCATCTTCTTTGCGATTAGAGGCTTGAAAATTCAATTCACCGGTCTTTGATGTGTTGCTCTAGCGTTCTTCAATCCAAAGGGCATTAGTTTGTAACAATACAGACCTTAATCTGTAATCAAGGCGGTATTTTCTTGGTCGACTTCATGCATTTTCATTTGACTATAACCTGAGAATGCATCCATGAAACTGAGAAGCTCTTGGTCTGATGCAGCTTCCTCGAGTTAATCTGTTCTCCTTAACAGGAAGCTGTCCTTTGGTCACACCTTGTTTAGATGGATAAAATCAACACCCGTTTTCCATTTCCCATTTGCCTTTTTTACCATCACAACATTAGCAATCCACTCAGGATATTGAGCCTCCTTTATAACAATTGCCGAGAGTAATTCTTCCAAGCTCTTTTTGATTCTCCTGCCAAAGTCAACCCCCTAGCAATAATCATTGTTCTTTATTTTATGATTCCTTGGGTCCTTCATCTCCTTCTCCTTCTAGACTACCGACGTATTCTCCCAAGTAATTATTCTTAGCCAACACCTCGACTTGCTCCTTTAATTCCACACAATTCTTGACATCACGTCTGTAAATTTGATGAAAAGCACAATACTTGTTTTTGTTTTTGTTTACTCACTGGCAAATTAAGTTGTCTTAGTCTTAGTGTTATTTATCTTTAATGCTTTTGTAAATTTTATCAACGATGTATTTAACATTGTAAATTGCCTTTGTTCCTCGATCTTTTCTATCCTTCTCTCCATGATTGATTGCTAAACTGAGGATTTCCATTTGATATGTCCTGCCACCTTGTCATCTCAGTAGATACTGATTCAGTCTACTTCTTTATTCCCTAGACCTTCGGAATTGTTTTCCATTCTCTTCCTTTTCCTCTCTCCTCTCCATTTCTCCGCAGCTTCTTCTTTTGGTTGTAATTGCTTCCTTCGCCTCATAATATGTTTATATCATACGGATTCACATGTTTTTTGGGATGGTTGTACGCCCCCCAACTCGGAGACCTAAAAATGATATCTTTTCACAAAATCCTTCGCCCCTTCTTTCTTTAATTTGAAACTGTTCATATCTTTGGTTGGTACATTCACTACTGAATTCTCTAATGAACTCGTGGTTCGCATGATGAACTATTTTCTTTTGGCCAATCCCATGTTTAATGTACGAGAATCCTACACTTTAAATTCACTAAATATACTTTACAAATAATTAAAATATCGATTTTTACAAATATTAAAAGATAATTAATTAGTTATATAAATACTTATAAAAAAAATTATTAATAATATAAATATATATTCTATAATAATAAAAAAATGAATGTATATTTAAATATTTATAATTATAGATAATAATTATTTAAATATGCAATCATTAAATTTAAATAATTAATTAATCAATTTTTATTGGAAATATTTTACTTAAATTTGAATAATTCCTATTTCTTCCCACGGCCCTTCATGGCATCAAAATTCCACTTCAAATTTCAGTAAATACACCAACCTTCAAAAAAACAAGAAATCCCAGTAATGTTCAGGTCAAAGAAATGACGAACATTGAAGAATCTTCTTTCTTCCTGAGAGAAAACCTTTATTCTTCACCAAAATGGGAAGTTGTCAAAGATGAAGATAAGATTGAAAAAGGGGCAAGTAACTGAGTTAGGGTTTGAACTTTGAAGCAGGTATTGTTGCCAGACAGATCTGTTGGGTCTGAAAATAAAAATTTTGATTTGAGTTAAAACAAGAAGCTTGCATTCGAAGGTTGTCTCTACAGTTCGTGCTTATAATGTTTGTTTGTTTTCTTGCTAATAACTTATGGTTCCGGGCTCTTAGCCATTTGGGGTTTTCATGCTTTCTTGTGTGTGCTCTATAATGAGGGTTTTAACCTTTCTTTAACGGTTGTCTCTTGTTTGGATGAATTATGGTCTGTTTGGTTGCTGTGAAATTATAGGGATAGAATTGGGGTTTCATCGGATTGTTTATTGTTAGGTTTCCTTATTTTGAAGAATTGTAGTTTCTTAATGTATCTGTGATTTATTCTGAGTTTAGGCTCCAAATGTGTCCCTCTAGATTTTTTTTTCATTTTCTTGGTTAAATTTTATTTTTCCTATTTATCGATTACAATTCATGGGAAAGGAAATGGGTTCTTTGGATTTTGTTGAGCCCTTTGGTCTTAGAATTTCCTCTGATATCTTATTTTTTTCTCACTGCATCTTGCTTTGTGGTTCTGTCTGAATATTTTTCATTGCATTTTGTTGATTCAAGTGATTTGGTCTTCAAATCTTGATATGGTTGTGTTTGGAAGCGGGAAAATTTAGAGTACTAATTTGTACATAATTGCTGTTGAATCTGTTGTGACAAGTTTTTTAGAGCCAGTTAATGCTACCTTTGAATCTGATTTACCTTATTTCTGATGTTACTAAAAGAAATTGATGGATATTATGAATTGATTGATGGCATGAATCATTGCAGACAGTTAATTCAGGTTCTTCAAATCTCTTTATTATCTCGTTATACATTAGATGCTGCATTTTCTTGGTGGGGTTTTGTAATGGTGTTGCAGAGGTATGTTAAGCAGCACACTGATATTGAGCTTGCTGCATAGGGCATGAGTACAATTTCTTAATCTCTTTTCTTCCCAGTTATTTTAAACCCCTTTCCCTTGTTTCTTCTTCTTTGGGTAAATATTAAAACCTTTCCCAATTTCTACTTTAAATTGTTTCTTACTAGCAGTTATTATTACTGTTGTTGACTTGGAAAATTGAAGACATTTCAACTTTTCTTCCAAAGCTTATTCTTGCACCTTTCTTCTTTAGCAATGCGAAATACAGTTTGTTGTGAGAAAAGGAAATTGATCTTACAGATAACATGTAATATAATTTGTGGTTATATCCTGTTGCATATGATGATTTGATTTCACTCAGAATGACTATATTACTTGTTAAAGAAATTTATGCTTCTTGAGAGTTCTTCTCAAGAGTATTAGTTATGACTTAAAAATATTAGAAGTCTATGTATAATTATCTTTGGGCCGTGGTGCAAAAAGATGCAGTAATCAGTAATAAAATGTTTGCTTGCTAGATGCATGCTTAATCAACTGTAGGTTCTGATTTGATTGTTGAGGAGTTTCAATTCGTACTTGACGTTGTAGTTCTGAAAAATTGTTATGGATTCATTGTTTTTTTCATTTTCAGGTGGTGTAAACAAATCACTAATTAATTTGAAGAAGACTGTTTTTGGAATATGCTACCAAATGCATTCTTGGATTTTAAATTAAGCAACTTTTCCTCAGTTTATGTTTTCATTTTGTAAGACAGTTTTGTAAACACACAATCCATCAGACTTTAGTTTCTTGTGTTTTTCTTGATAGGCTTTTGTTCTTTCCCCTTCATTTTCCAATTTCGCCTTTTCCTTTTTTTGCCCTCAGGTGGTGGAATAGAAAAATGGGTTGTGAAGAAGCAGTGATAGAAAAAAATGCCACTGCTTGTGCCATGGAATGGAGCATTGAACTTGAGAAGGCACTTCGCTCCAAAAACCCTGGTGAGTGAGAGCATTTTTTAGTATGATATAAAGTTTTTGTGGGATTTTGATCTGAATACTTGTAAACTTTGAATTGACAACCATCCAGGTAGATGTGTTGAGGCTATATTGCAGATTGGAAAAAAACTGGAGCAATGGTGCGGAGAATCAGAAGCTACAATGGCAGTATACAACATTTTTGGCCTGGTTCCAGGGGAGGACAGGCTATTTGCAAACACTATCTTCTTACGGCTTGCTGTTGCATTTCAGTTGGGGACCAAACATACAAGGGTCTCCATTGTAAGGATTTTCTTATCACTGCATAGGCATTGCAAAGGCAACAAGAAACGTAAACAAATTAAAGGGATTTTGTCCAAGTCTAGGATATATAATCACTTAGAATTGTTAAAGAGAGTAAAGATTGTTTTTGACACAGGGGATCCTGAGTCAAGAGCATTGGCTTTAGTTCTATTTGGTTGTTGGTCTGATTTTGCAAAAGACAGTGCTCAGATACGATACTTGGTGCTTTCCAGTCTGATCTCTTCTAATGATTTGGAGGTCAGTGAAATCTTCTGTGCCATTACAATCTATAAATTCACTATGTTTGTTGTTATTGCTACTCAAATGTGGTCGTTTTGTCATTATTGTCTTCTTAGTCTAAGAGTTTCCAATTCACAAAGAATTTAGAATTTCTAACCCGTACTTTAAGATGCTCCATATGTTATATCTTATCCAAAAAAAAAGAGGAAGAGAGAGAAAAAGAGAGATGTTTCAGTTGCTATAAACAATACTTCTATCACACACTAAAAGTTGACATTTATTTTGTATGAACAGCTTGCCATACATAGTGTATATACGATGTTTATTCATCTATCTGTTTGTATGTGGCGGCATTAAGGTGCATGTTATAATGAGACTGTATATGTGGCTTCCATGGCAATCAAGAATGTGGACCATCTTGTTTGTTGGAATGGCCTCATGTTATGATTATGGAAGCAACAAAAAGATTTGTGACAAAGAGGCTAAGTTCGGAATATTTTCATCAGAAGTGGTGGAGAATATATTTCAATTGAATTCATCTATATCTAGCTTATAGAATGCAATAGAACTCTGCCACATATGCCACACATAAACATAATGGAAAAAAGGTGTTAACTCTTTCTGATTCCTGCTCACATTACTTTTTTTGTAATATTTAAAAGATTCTTTGTGCAAAAACATCTGCAACTTTATATTTGGTTTTTACAGGTAAGAGCATCATTGTTTGCTGCGGGTTGCTTTTCAGAGTTTACAGATGACTTTGCATTGGTTGTATTGGAGATGCTGGTTAAGATAGTGACCTCTTCTGAAACAGTGTCAGCTGTGAGGTTAGCTGCAGTGCGAATTTTTGCAAAAATGGGGTGCAGATATACTATTGCAAATGGAGCTTACAAGGTTTCATGACCCTTTGTGGTTACATTTCATTATCAGATAAAAGATGAGACTTACAATTTACCATGTAAATAAATGTTTGTATAATTGCGAAAGGAGAGCTGTTATTAATCAAAATCCAAGAATGATGTGATATGCTTCTAATCATGCTTGGAATGGTACAATTAAATAATGTTTATCATGGTTGTTATTCTATATCAGGATAGGACCCCAGTTTAAGGAATTTGTTCATACTGTTGATTTACAGCATATATATCATAATATTTTTTTCGTGATTGCAAACTAAATTAAGCTTTCATATTTCTGACTTATATTTGATTACGTAATTTTTTTTTGTTATTTTATTCATAAAGCGTGCCATTTCATAGACAATCATATATGGTAGTATTCTGTTGGATATGAATTTGTTTTTCAGTGTTAGGAAATACTTTCACTACTGGCATTAAGATTTTGCATGTAATGAGTTGATTGGTTGACTCTGAGTTCTAGCTAACTATGATATTATCATGGTAAAAGCATTCTTGATTCTTCTCTTTAAACCTCAAACTAACAGTTTGGATGCTATTTATTGTCATTCAAGGATATAAGTGTTTATGTAAACTAATACATCTTTCTAGTGAGTTAGTTGGTGAGTGTTTAATGAAACTTCTGCTACTTAGAGCATGCAACAGTTCATGGTGTTCTAATTGTTGCCGTAGTGGAAAAGCCACACAATGAGTAAATTTTGTACATTTAGAGGAAAATTATTCTCCAATATTATTCATGAAATAATTCTATCTTTAATGGTAAAATCGTACACAATTTTTGTTAATTGTTTGTTTCCATGTCTCTCTTTACTAACTATTAGTCTCACGCAGATAGGTCAAAAGCTTGTGTTAGACTCTACAGAAGAGGTCTTTTTGGTTGCAATGCTGGTTTCACTCACAAAACTTGCTTACAGATCAACTCTGCTTATTTCTGAACAGGTACATTTTCCTTTCAGCTATGGTGATTTTCTCTGTGTGTTTACTTATAATTCCAACACTCTGAGTACTGTTTTTTTTTGCTTCTGTGAGCATAGAAAGACTTCTTTCATATGCCCTAGATCAGCCCTTTATTAGCCAAAGGCTATAGACAAGTGAGACAGGCTTGAATGTTTGCTCTCGTCTCTCTGCATGCTTGTGTGTGCTTTTAAAATGTCTCCTGTGATCCCACATAAGAGTTTAAAATGTGATAATGAGTGATAAACTTGAAATTCGGAGTCTGAAAAGATTGGTGTGCTTAAAGTTTTAGACTAATTAGGATCATGACTTTTGTTTTAAGACGTGATTATAATATTTGAAAGTACTTAGCTAACTACACGTAATTAATATTACCATCTGGATGCAGGTGGATTTTCTTTTATCACTTCTTAACCATCAAAAAGCTTTGCATTTGCAAGAGACTGCATTAAGATGTCTGTATTTTATTTTTGCAAAGGGAATGTGTCAGTCTCTTATTAGTGCAAGTGCAATTAAAGCAATATGCAGCGTAGTGGATGAACCAGAGCTTCCACTAACCATGCAGTGTGAAGCCCTCCAGCTTCTGCATAAGGTAAATCCTGAACTTCTGGAGTGACCTTTTAGGTTGTTACCTTTAGATTTATGGGCTATTGACTCATCTAAAGCACTTTGCAGATCATTTTGTGTACACCAACTAATCTGACTTGTGCTGACATACCAGAATTTGCTGAGCTATTGACAATTGTTGATAATGCGACCCAATCTCCAATCATGTCTAAGAGTGTCATTGCCATCCATGTTCTGGTAGATATAGTAGTTAAGATCCAAAGGACTGGAAAGGGATCTGATGGTGTTTGTACCTTACCTCCGTCGTCACAAGTTGTCTCATTGATCATGGATCGGATCACCTCGCTGGTAAAGCCATTGTTGGATTTATGTCAGTTTAACTCTATTCAAGTAATTAAACAAGTCCAAAGCCTTCTTAGTCTTCTTCTTTTCCTTGTTGGAGAATATCCAGATTTGGGTATCTTGGTGCTGGATAAAGTTTGTTTATTTATTGAGCTCCTTATGAACAATATGGATAGCAGGCAAGCAGATTCAGCAGTTAGTGACATTGTGGATTTCAGAAAAGATAGGGACAAAACAATAGGTTCAAAGCTTTTATATATGTTAAACAGATTTGTGCTGTACTGCCTTGAAAGTCTCAATGAAGCTGGCACCATAACTAACCAAATTTTTGACAAAGTTAAGCTTCTGGTTCAGTGTGTGCATTGTCACTCCTTGGATTGCTATACACACACGATCTACTCTCTATTGTTGGATTCCCGAATTATATGGATTTGCATGATTAATAGGAATGAGGAATCTGGTGGAGTTGATGGAAACTTCCATACATCTTTACAAAAGTACTTGAATAAGCATGAACTCTTTACCCATGAGTTTGCAAGAAGGATGTTGACAAAGAGCGATACTTGGCCTGCTTACAAAGCTGGAATCTATGCAGCATGTCTGGGGGCATGGTTCACGGCTGGTTTCATTTTTGGGCAACTGATAGTGAAAATTCGATCTGATAATTGTTGGTGCTGGTTAAAATCTTTATCTCAGTTGGCTCATGCTGAAAGGACATTGCAGCTGCTTCTCTTACCAAAACATGGTTCTGGCTTTTTGGATTTGTTAGAGATGCAAGAATTTGGTATTACATTTTCTGAGGATGATTTATGTGAAATTGGACAAGATGCTGCTGGAATTATCAATGAGCATAATCATAGTAAAGCTCTTGTTGTGGCTTACCGGAGTCTTAGTGCTGCAGGGAGGACATTAGAAACCACTTTTACATCTACGAAAGCTTTTTTTTTCCAGAGATGGTTTTTGGCTCTAAGAGCAAAGGTTCTTGAAGCAGTAATTGATGTATTTAGAGTCTTGAAGACAATTCCTTCAGGACAGAACGACATTAGCAAAGATGCCCAGGTTGGGAAAAGTATGATAGTCGAGAGCCTTGAACTCTTGCAACAAATCACTCATGTATCTATTCAGTTGAAAAGGCTATCACAGGAATTTGATCTCATTGCCACTTCTTTCATTCAGATGGACCGCAAAAGTTCTAATATCATCAAAGCACTTGCACTAGGTTGTTCATTGTTAGCTGTTGTTGCGGGATTTGCTCTTTACATTCCCTCCCTAACTGCCTACGAAAATCTGACTAGTGGTCTTGATAGCTCACAGAATAATGCACGTGCAATGTTAGTACTAAATTTAGCTAGGAGGTTGTGGAATTTAGACTGTGATACGAGTACAAGCCTCTATATGCTTTTAGAGGTCATTGGACAGTCCAAGGATTGTTTTCACTTGCTGCCTAAATATCAGGTATTGGACAGTATTTGTGAAGTTAAGGGTATCATCAATATTTGTAACCATGCTATTTTTGGTATTTCTTGCTTGCAAAATGAGGCAAACAATGTGCATGATGAGGAGATTCTATTCAAAGTTGCTAAGAATGGCTTACAGCTTCTGTTAAACATTATGTTCCAATGGATCTGCATTCCATTCAGGGCTCCCAAGTTCTTCTTCAAAGTAAGGTATGTGCAGCTGTCAACAGTCTGGCTTACAGATATCTTACTAGAAACAGAATTAATTACATATAAGTTTTATTTCTTTATTTTATGACTCTTTTGTTTTCTCATGGCATAGTTGCTGCCATTTCATCTATTTTAAACCATTATGATACAGGAAATAGGTACCAACTTGCCAACCGGCATTGGTAAATAAATTTTTCATTAAAATCATAAAGTAACAAATGAGCCACAAAAGAATAGGAATTGAAACTTGTCAGTTCTGGACTTATGCAACCCTACGATGACTTCAAATTTGAAATTCATGAATTTAGATGACATAGTGACTTGTGGATGCTCTTGCATCACCCTCATAGATAAAAGATATTCGGATCCTCTAGGCATGCCATAACTTGAGCAGTTGAGCCATCTCAAAGAATTTGCTTTTTGTAGATCTTAATAGGAGATTTGCGAAAAGATAAACAGCTAGTTTCAGTCATAACCTTGTACTTCAATGGTCTTTCCCAATATCTAAAAGAACATCTTGCGGAATTTTTCTTTTTAAGTTATAACCTTATTATAGATTCCTTGCGGTTTGGTCTTGGTTTTCTACTTCAAATGCATTCTAATGTTTCAAAATTTTGACCAAAATTCAGGCCATGCTTTGGGTCAGAGCTCTTTGTCTCTAATGCTGACACGAGAAACCAAGATGGGATGTCAGTCTTGACAGGTTTTCACCTGTCCCTAAACCTTTGCCTTCAACTGAAAAATGTGCCACCAAACCTCCCTTTTTGGCAGACTAAGTTCTATTGCATCCTTTATTGTAGTCAAAATCATGTTGCAGATAGACAAAACAAGGAGCAGATGGCATGGAGTTGTCCACCTTGGGAAAGCAGAGACATGGTAGAAATGAACGAAAAACTGTTTCAGTATGTTACAGAGTGTACCAGACAGACCAAACATGGTAAGCGTCGTCGGGATAATGAAATCGATAATCATGATGGGGCCGTGACGGCATTTGTGCATTTTGAACTAGATTCGAGAGGACAAGGTTTCTCAAATTGTTTGCTTGATGTTTCAAAATTTCCAGTAGGTTGTTATAGAATCAAATGGCATAGCTGTTTTATTGACGGTCAAGGTTCTTACTGGAGCCTCCCACCGTTGAGTGCCGAGCCTGTTTTTGCTACACGGGCACAATTTGTTCGCTGATATTGGAATGAAGTTGGCAGAGCATGTATTAATCTTCTGGTCGAAGTTGAACATCTTAACCATTCTATTTTAAGTTGAATTAAAAGAAATAGGTCGCAGTTGATTATTCTAAAAAATAAAAATGATAGAGTGCAGATTCAACTCTTCCTTCCCTTTTTATGGCATACTTTTCGAAATAAAATTTAATTTTAAAAATTTATTTAGTAGAATCTCCTTATTCAAAGGTGGAAAACTCAATTTTTACCTTTAGCTTGATGTAGTTCTAAGGGCTAAAAGGTTACTGTCTATTATCCCTTTTCAATAGTTGTCAATGTGCTGCATCTTGATAGCCTTCTGGCCTCCTTGACTACAAGGATGTTGGCTCCTCATCCATGACATCTTAATTGTTGTGTTCTTCAGAATGGTTCGGTCGTTGGTTAAAATAAGGTGATTTCTCTCTTTTGCTCATTAGACTTGCCCACAGGTTCTCTCTTTCTTGAGAAGAAAGTTGCTTACGATCAATCTCCTCCTTGCACTTACGAGCCTTATAATCTCGGATTATAGCCATCTAAATGGTAGTGGCAGTATGCTACTCTTTGTTGGATCGTCTTGACTTTGCTTGCCCATGACGCTAGCTATTCGGGACACATTCTTCTTCAATTGATCTATGGAATGGATTATGGAAATAAGTTACTATCCCAAATTGCCTATCCACTCATTGAAAATGTGTTAGTTCCTTTTCAAGGCCAAAATTCTTCCTCGATTGGTTATAGAAAAATTCTTGCCAGTAGATTCTTGTTGCGATAGTTATTGATGCGGTTGTTATTATTGGGATGACATTGTAATCACACCAAGTCTCTTACAGGAAGCACCAGTTATTGGCAACCAAAATTTCATACTAAATTTTTTTTTCTAGTTTAAAGGTAGCAGTGATCACACAAATATGTCCAATTTATTATTCGAACACTTATTACTTAAGTTCTTCACGAACTCTTATCTCTGAACTCTCTTTCTCATTTAATTACTCACAAACAGATATGTTAAAAAGTCAAAATAACTCTTCAATTTTCTACAACTTACTTTGGTTAAAAATAACAATTCTTAATTTCGAATGCAACTCTTAAGCAAAAAAGACAACTCTTAACTTTGATTTAAGTTTAAACTATTTTAAGACAAGTCTTGAAGGATAACAAAAAATAAAGAGGATACTATAAATTAACTGTAAGTTCTAATGTATTATTCAATAATTCATCGATTTATCTGTTTACATGATATATTGCTATATTTATCGTGATAACAATTTTTAAATTTTTTATTTAATTCTAAGATAAACTTTTAATTTGTGTATGAAAACAATTCTTAAGTTATCTATAACTAGAAAAGGATAATCATAAATCTTATTTAAATTGTTTCTTAATTCTATTTAATTTCTTAATTTTACTTAAATTTGAATTGTTGGCTCCTACTTGACGTTAAACTCGTTGGTTTGTGATGTTTCCTGTTGGTACTGAAACTTTGCTTAGTGTAGAATTCCTTTGTTTTCGTGAACAAGGCCAAGGCTCTGCTAGACCTCAATGTTGTGTTGATCACGGGCTGGTGGAGCGTTTGGCGCGCCCATTTTCTTGCAATGCTTTCCTTCAGCTGGCGGTGTTTTCTCACAGATGCTTGTGATAGCTGCTGTATCTTGTTGTGTGTGTGTCGATGACTTGCGGCACATGGTTATTGATGATGTGCGGCAAATTGTCATTGGTGTATGTGCGCTAAGCGCGCCTACTTGCGTGCTGTTGACTATTCATCGCAATGTCTTGCGTTGCTTGCGAAGTGCCTTTGTGTGCGACAGGATCTTGATGCGCTAAACCTCCTGTTGTTAGTGTATTTTTCTCGCATATGCTACCTTCTATGGCTATGCATACTGCTTGTCTTTGCCCTCGATACCTTTGTTGCCTCTCACGCTCTTCTTGCTTACTTTAAGTCCTCAACAGATATTATGTCATTTGTGGTTGCATTTGGTCTTATTTCCAAGGATTTTAGAAAGGGATTGGAATTTTCTTTTAATTTTTATGGCTATGATTCGAAAGATTTACTTTGATATGAAGCCTACATATATAAATTTTATTTTACGGGGATAATTTGTTAGCCAACGTTGGAATGAATTTGGCAGACCATGCATGAATCTTCAGAATGTACCAACTTTAGATGTCGGTATTAATACGGTGGTTTGACTTTTTATTCCATTCTTAAAAGTTTTTTGTTAATTGATAAATGCTGTCCCCATGAGCCGCGGTTCCGAGAGCTGGATAATACCAGCGACAGATTGCTCCGTAACTCCAGGAGCGAACCTTTGAAGTGACAAGTGAGGGTCGTTAAGGAACCCCGTTCTATGCACGTAACCGACCCATGAACCAGCCCACGATCGGGGGGACAACCAAAGCTCACTTGTTTACAACTGGTTATGAAAGGGGCAGATGTATGTTGTGAAAAACTAAAGCGATTGTTATGTTGTGAAAATTATTATATAAATTATTTTTTTGTTAAATATTTTTTTATTTATTAAAATTATCCTAAATATTTTTATTTAATAGAAAATTAAAATATTTAGAATCAAGAATAATAAATTTGTTCGTTTATGTCATTTAGAAAGCACCATTAATTATAAATTTTGAGTAAATTATATAAATAATAAGATGACAATAATATTATTTTTAATTTTATTAAAATACACATTTTAAAATATTTTTAAAGATATTCAAACAATATATTCACGTCAAACTCTCACCAAAATATTCAATTGATGACTATTCAGTGATTTGTGGGTATCCATAGTGTGGTACTAAACATGTTTTTAATCAATAGTGGATCATCAATTTGGCAATCAAAAATTGAATGTGGCATGCACTATTTTTTTTCTTTTAATCCTCACAAAAATAACTTTTGTTTAAGTATTTATCAGAATTCCCCTTTTTCATTAGGTTTATTTATTATAACACAGTCCCAATATTTTAAACAAAACACACACACACACACACAAGCATTAGATTAGAGATGAACGATTACCCCAAACTTTGTGAGGCAAGGGGATGGACAAGACTTGTTGTGAACTACAAGCAAACAAGTTGTTTATATCGCCTTTTTCAGTTACATAATTTCTTGAGGATGTAGCAACAAGTATTCTAACCTTAATGAACAACAACCTTACAACAAAAACATCATCATTGAATGCACAAGCATAAGCATAAATTCCTTTCCTTGCCTTCTCATTTATTACTAAAATTAACGTATAAAGCAAGGAAAAATTATTCTGCTATGGCTCTAATTATTACAGGAAGCTTGTTTGCCCATTGGGGATGGGCAAACAACATGATAATCAAACTTATGTTATTGCTACTCAACTTCTTAATGCATATTTTGTTAAAATATTATAAATAAAGATAGTATTAAAATTCACTTAAGTTTATACTAATTTTTTTAATTATTAAATCGATACACTCTCCTTTTTCAAATCAAATCTAATATTAATAATTAATATAACACAACTGATGCACATATGAACTTGAATCTAAACCATTGAATTAGGATTAATTTAATTATATATAAATAATATAAAAAAATAGAAACTTTTGATATTAAGCTATGTATAAGATTAAAGTGAACATGATATAAATTCTCAATCTTATATTATAAGCTATAACATTTTGAAATTGTAGATTGTAAATGAATTGTGTACTATCTTGTGTCTTTTACAAAGTAATTGGAATAAAACATGAAATGAAATGAGAAAAAAAAATAAAGAAATAAATGGAAGTTATATATCATTTGTCTTCAAGGTTAAAAGTGCAATGCTCTTGTGAGGTTATAGTTTTGAAAAGAAGGAAAAAAGATTTCTCATTACTTGATTAAAATTTGATGATAATAATAATATTTAAAATCAAAACTTATAAAATCTTCTCGCTATGATTGATAAAATGTCAAAATTGATTATTGTTAAAAGTACAAGTATTTAGATGGAGATAATTCATCTATTTATTTTTAATTAAAGGGTCTAATAAATATATAGTACGTTATTAACATAATTAATTAATTTTTTTTAAAAAAATTTAAAAGTTGAACATTTTTAAAGACTAAATAGTATCGATGACATAAATTAATTATTTTTACTATTTATAAAATTATATTTTTTATTAATTTATATACTATTATTCATTATTATAAGAATCATATTGGATGGTGTTGTTATTAAGTAAGATAGAGATTTGAACTAGGTGATTATTTTCAAATTTACAAATTTATAATAATTATTTTAAATTTATAATATTTTATGTATAAATTTATAAAAATAATTATATATTTTTTTAATTATTTAATCATTATTGTATACAATAAGTTTCATAAAATAAATAGGGCACGTTATATATTGGTGGTTGTGAAATTACGAAAGTGTCAACACAAAACGAATTAATTTATGAATAATATAGCAGTCTATTTATTTATTTATTCAAAATAAATAATCACCATAATTCAAATGTAGAAGGGCATATTTAAATTAATAAAAGAAAGACATATTCTGAAAATTTGAGCCGCCCGGAGTGCAGTGATAGTATGAGAACGGTGGTCCAATCGTTGTTCAATGAAAAATCAATTAATACTACCGTTATTAACTCAGAATCAAAATTTGAAATTTGAAATGAGATTTAATTTGATGTTTTATTTCTTAAAAATTTATTTTAATTTTTAATTTTTTTATTAATTCTAACCCATTTCAAATAGAAATTATATTATAAAACCGTGAATCAATTAATGAGAAAGTTAATGAAGTGATTAAAACTGAAGTAATTTATATTACTTAATTCCACCCTCCCCCATAACACCAACACTTCTTCTAGAAACCTAGAATCTTCAACATGTAACATTACCTCCAACACTTGTGCAATTCTCAGTATTCTGTTTAAAAGTTTGATGGGTCCCATTCCCGATGCTCATCAAATCGAGGAATTCTTGATGCACAGGATTTTTCCATCAAAACCAATACATCATCATCATATCATTTCATCTTCCCACCAGCTTATTCAACCAAGAGGAAAGTCTGGCACCATCTGATCTGTTGAACCATATTCGTCAATGAAGTCCACCGTTTGGGTACGTAAGTTCACTTTTCTACACCTTGTACTTTCCCTCTCTTCCATCAAAATATGTAATTATTTTTCAGGTACACGTGCCATCGCTCGACCTTTTCAAGTCTTATTTGACGAAAACAAACAAAAATAATAATAATAATTACAATTTTATTTTTGTTTAAATTACAATTTTAAGAATAATTTTTTGAAGTAATATTATTTTTTTAAAATTATTTTTAGTTATAGGTTTAAAAAACATTATTAAACCTGTTTTCTAATTTTGAACATATTAATTTTAAGACAGCAGTTTCATTTATTTTTGATAATTTGGAAAGACAAAATTTGAAAATGAATTTGTCTGATTTGTTAAAAATTATGATTTCAATTATTTAGACAATAATACCAAATCATGTCACAGTCTTAAACAAAATTTAACCTATGAAAATTTAGAAAATAATTTTCAGAATTGTTATTTTAATAACAAAACCAAAGCAGTTATTCTTTTTACAGTTACCAAGACGTCAAACTTTTCAGGGTCCCAAAAGTGAGAAGTTGGTAACAGCTTACCTTGTTTTGTTTGTCAGACAAGAAAATTTCCAAGGAAAATCTTTGGTTCCTTTATATATCCGTAGCCATAGGCAAGCAAGCAACAAACCAAAGCAAATTCTCATGTCACTATAAATTATAAAACAAAAAATGCAGGTGTTGTTTGTGTGATTATGAATTCCATCATTTCTGACAATTTTCTAAGCAATCTTAGTTAGAAGTTTCTCTTTCCATGTTCCTCCATTCTTGTTTCTCTTCTGTTCCAATAAATACTCTGCTCCTTCCTTTCTTTCTCTGTCACTGTTAACGTCCAGGAAGAGAAGAGAAAGACCAGGAAGAGAAAGGCGAGGCTTTCCAAGTTCAAAACCATGGCGAGAAAAGCCCTGGTTTTGCTTTCTTTGATTACTGGGTTGGCGAGTTTGATCATTGTTCAAGTCTATGGCGAGAATTTCCCAGTTACCAATCATTTCTCAAGTTTTCGCGGCGGCCATTTTCGTGAAAGAATGCGAAAAATGCAGGAGTTTAAGGCTTCTTTCTTCCGCCGTGATTTGGCTGCGGCATCTCCTTCCATTGATTCTCCTTCTTCGTCTCCGAGCCCTGCTCCTGCTCCTCTGCCTCAGGCAATGTTATTTACATTTTGTGCTCTGTTTTGTTTTTTGAAATGGTGGTGGTGGTGGTGCTGATGATCATGTGTTGGCAGGCTAAGTCAGGGCCACGTGTATATCGGGTGACATCGTACGGTGCAGATCCGACGGGGAAATCAGACAGTACGGAAGCAATTCTGAAAGCAATATCCGATGCAGTAAATGGGCCCAGAGAAGGATTTCTGATGGAGGGAATTGCTAACCTAGGTGGTGCAGAGATTCATCTTGAAGGTGGGTATTACCTGATCGGCAAGCCTCTACGGTTGCCGGCCGTCGGTGTAGGGAATCTTATGGTACGCTCTTGAAGCTCTTTTTAAGTCTTTGAAATTTGTGTTTTTAAGTAGATAAAATTTTCCTGATGTGAAATATGGCGTTACTTCCTAAATTCAAAATTCCATCACAATTTCTATAAAATTGTTTATAGGTTGATTAACTGTGACAGATGTCGCTCTGTGAAAAACCCACGTCACGATATGACTTCTTTGTTGAAAAAGTAGTGGCAATGTAATTTTGGCTATTCATTCAGAATTCGCCAATTAAAAATTACGGTCATATTGACATAATATACATTGCATCCTAATTTTGACTAAAAATAAATAAAAAATTGAGATTAGGGGCGGACTAAGACTTCCAAGGTTGAACTGTTTTATGTATGAAAATGCTAATGCTTTGGTAACCTTTGGATTCCTGATGAGACAGATTCATGGGGGAACATTACAAGCCTCCGATGATTTTCCAACAGACGGCTACCTGATTGATTTATCTTCTTCCACATCAGCCAGTAACGAAGAAGAAGAAAGCAATTCTATGAATGCACGGCTTTCTTCATCATCCTACAACTACGAGTACATAACACTGAAAGACCTGATGCTGGATTCTAACTACAGGGGTGGAGCAATTTCAGTCATCAATTCACTTAGGACTAGCATAGACAACTGTTACATTGTTCATTTCACAACCAATGGCATCTTGGCCAAAGGTGGCCACGAAACCTATATTCGAAACTCTTACCTCGGGCAACACATCACTGCCGGCGGTGATCCGGATGAACGGAGCTTCTCAGGCACGGCAATTAACCTTATGGGGAACGATAATGCTGTCACTGATGTGGTAATATTTTCAGCTGCGACAGGAATACTGGTTTCAGGTCAAGCTAACACACTGTCCGGGGTGCACTGCTATAACAAAGCAACAGGATTCGGTGGCACAGGCATTTATTTGAAGCTGCCTGGTTTGACACAAACAAGAATAGTGAATTGTTACATGGATTACACTGGTATTGTTGCTGAAGACCCTGTGCAGCTTCTTATTTCTAGCAGTTTCTTCCTTGGAAATGCACATATTTTGTTGAAATCGATTAATGGTATTGCAAAGGGGGTGAATATTGTGGACAACATGTTTTCCGGAAACAATAAAGGTGTTGCGATTGTTCAATTGGATCAATCTAAGGGATCTTTCAAGCAAATTGATCAAGTCATTGTTGATAGAAACAACGTTCAAGGAATGAACATAAGGTCAACCATTGCTAGAGCCTCTATGCAGGGCGATGGCACCTCCTGGACAGTTGATTTTAATTCAGTTTTATTATTTCCTAACCATATCAAACATGTGCAGTACTCCTTGAGTACCAGTGGCAGCTCCTTTCCCAAACATACTCTCCGGAATGTGACCGGAAATCGGGTCGTAATTGAGTCTGACGAGGCAGTTCCGGCCAGCGTTTTCGTTACCGTTGATCAAGGTGTAACAAATTGAAGCTGCTTAACTAATTCTTTTGGCCATGAAGATGCATATTGTTGCCAGATAACTGTGAATAGGCCCGGGTTCAGTATTTATACATCTGCTAATAGATCATATTTGCATTCGTAACAATAAACTTTCCAGCTTCTGTTTCTAGCTCAGCTACAAAATATGCTGTAATGGGTACAAATAATAGATTCTTTTCCAGCTTAAAAATTAATGAAAAATTTAAAATTATAGCAAAAGATGAGTTACAAGAAAGAGAAGAGAAGAGCATAGGATTGCAATAAGAGCACGCGAATTAATCTTAGTCAATAACTGCAGATACATATCTAGAAGGTCTATAACTCCATTTGTCGGCCTAAAAGAGTATCTATGCTGATTTTTTAATTGGAATTTGGTGATGTGAATATACAAATAAAGTCAAAGGGGGTTAAACTGAGAATGAGATAGGATTGAAATTGAAAGTTAAACTAATTCTTCGCTAATTTAGGTGACTCTGGTGGGGCGATAGGGGTTGAGTTGGTGAACTTACCATCCTTCTTATTTGATTCTAAACAAGATGGTTAGGAATTGGTGGTTTGTGGAAATAAAAAGGTCCAATAACAGGACATGATTTCCAATGTCAATAACAAAGAGGTTAAAATATGAGAAAATATTATCCAAAGTCATCATGATGCGATGATATATTATAACAAAATCGAGATTGGACCGAACAACTTTCACCGAAAAAGCATTAAGAGTTTTCAAAGTCGTGGGGGTAGAAATTGGGCTGACGGAGGCTGCGGTGACAATAATCTTGAGAAAAGCATTTACTTCTGAACGAAGAAAAATAAACTGCCATTTGCTTCCACATAAAGTAAAATAATGGATGTATGTGCCTACCATTGACGATATCATGAGCATGAAGCCACAGGCAGAGGCCAGGGAATTGTTCCCAATCAATCCATTAGATTATGTAAATTTGGAATTCCAATTGCCCTGCCTGATATGCAATAGTTTTTCCACTATTACCATTATTATCACAACAAACTTGCCTAACTTGCGAGCACCACCCGGTCACCGGATGTTGCTCGCTCTTCTCTTTTTTCAAATTCTGCGATTAAGGTAGAAAATGTCCAGTACGGTTAATTCAAACTTGTGTGCCTGGTCGACATACACATATAATACAACCATCCCATTCAATAGTGTTCATCAAACTAGCACAATCCAATCGGACCCTGCCTTGCCATTTCATCTATAATTTCTTATCCTTCTTTATATTTTGTTTCTTCTTCTCTCTTTTCTTTCTCTTCTTTTTTGTAATATGTTTATAGAATTACAAGAGAGATAGTGGAAAATTAATTACTCTTAACTTGGGAGACAACACAAGAAGCAATTGTTTCTCATTCGCATCTTCTTAAAATATTTTTTAATTAAACCGCACCTAGCTCATATAGAGTTGGGCATGTTCGAAGCACTAATCATATGTGCTTGAAATGTTGGTCCAATGTAGGAGGCAAGGCCACTGTCCAGACAAGGGAAACTGACCTAGCTTGTGTCTTATGGACATGAACAGCTCAACCTATGTGTCAGGTCATGCCCCCTAAATCAAATTTCATAAATTAAAATTTAATAAAATAATTTAAAATAAAAAAAAATATGATTGCGAATATTTTGATAGAATTTTCATTATTTATAGATAATATTCATAGAAACTTGTAAACATTAAAATTCTATAATACTTTTTAATATTTTGTTATGAAATTTTAAACTATTACCACAATATAATACGTTACATCAAAATTTTGATATTGTTATGATTAAATTTATATAATTTTCAATTTATTCATAACATTTTGACAATGACAACATACATCATAAAATATTCCATCAAGATAAATCTAGCAAAAAAATAAGATATTTTTCATGTTCGTATATTTTTTACTACTTTAAAATATCTGAAAAATAAGATATGAACTAAACTTCTGTAAATATTCATATATAGTTGAAATTTTTTAAGTCAATTTAATAATAATTATATTTTTAATTAATCAAGTTATGAATAACGTAAATAAGTATAAATAAATATATAATGATATTATAATAGCAATATAATTTAGTTATCAATAAGTGTAATGTATAGTTTTGAAATATCATTTTCAGGGATCATCGTCTAAAAAATTTGTAACTTGTATATTTTTGGAGTTTTGTACTTAAGAACCACTGTCCATAATTTCAAATTTATGAGTTTTTCATAGTAGAACTGAAATTAAATTCATAGTCACCAGTACTAAATAAAAGTTATACATTATTCTATGATTCAATCATACAGTATTAAAAAAATAATTTATTTATATCATTTCACAATATTATAAATATATGAAATATAATTTAACAATAATAATATTATTAAATTGTCAAAGAATTTATGCAAAATATGGTAGAATAGTAATCATGTTATTCAAACATAATTTTTACATAAAAACGTAATATAAAACCTTACTTTCTATTTTTTTTAAAATTACTAAAATACCCAATTATATATAAATTTCTTTCTTGAATCAAAAGATGTATGTACTTTTATAACTCTCCCATTCTTTCTTATTCTTTTCGAGCACTATCTAATATTACTTTTTTAAAATTAATATATAATCGTTAAAATAAATTAATAACTTATATTGCTATAAATAAAGTACAAATAAGTCTTTAACTTAAAATTAAACTAAAGTTCGGTCTAAAAATTTTAGAATTTTAAATTTTTAAAATAAAATTATTAATAATAATAAATTATAAAATAAATTCTTAAAATATAAATAATTATAAAAATATCTCACAAATATTTATATTTAAGGCCCAAAATGGTTAGAATTTACTATCTTATTGTAAAATTATAAAAATTTCTATTTTAACATTTAAAAGTTTGAGTTATTTTAAACATAAAATATTTTAATTTATAAAATATGATAAAAATTTTGTAATTTTTCATATTTTTACCCTTAATCAAAATTTTATAAATTTTTATCTAGTTTTCAATAATTCTTAAAAAAAAATTAAATTAAAATATCTAATTTAACTCAAAAATCTATTGATCTAAAATTTAAGAATTTAAAATAGCAAATAATTTTAACTATTAAAGCACTAAAATAAGAAATCTAACTATTTTCTTTAATTTTTCAACTATTTCTATACTAAATATAAATATTTTTCTTCTAAAAATAATAAATATAGGAAAATTTTACCTTCACCTTTTTATTATTATTATTGTTCTTTTTTCCTCTTCTTCTCTCTCTTTCCTCTTCTCTACCTCTTTTCTTTCTCCTTTCTTTTTCTTTTCTTTCTCTCATCTTCTTTCTTCCCGTGAATTCTCAAATGTTCTACCATTTTTCCACTACTTGCATCTATTTGTAATACAAAGTAGATGGGTCAAATGAAGATTTTTGGGCTTTAAGGAGATTTTTAAAAAAAAATTTGGGCCTATTCTATTTATTCTAATGAGCTAAGTATTGCATATCATGTCTACTCTTTGAGATATTTTTATAGAGAGAATTCAAATGCTTTGAAATTACTAATGAAAAATTTCTCATAATATATAAAAATGTTGGTTAAAATTAATTTTTTTTCAAACACAAAAATTTAAAGTAAGTTTATAATAAAATGATTTAGATTACTATTCCTAGAAAATTGGGTTGTCTTATTATTAAATTAATCCAAAAATATGTCTTAATTTCCTTTCCACCTTTGCCCTACTTTCTTTTATTCTTTCTTTATTTCTCAATCTTCTTTTGAATTACAATATATATATTCATCACTTCATAATTACTATTTTTGCATGACAATATATACACATTTACTTCACATTTGAGTTCTTTCTTTTCTGCCATTTGTCATATTTGCCTTTTGCATCATAATAAATTTGCTTTTTTCATTTATGGTGGAGCAGTTATATAGGTTTCACAGACACCAATGCCGTCAGTAACCCAAGACCAGTCTAAACCTTCCTTCAAGGTTTTAAATATAGAAAAAAATTTTAATTTAATCTTATTTTAATTCATCTTTTCAATTTTGATTATTCCTTAATCCATTCTTATTAAAATAACTACTTTTGACTTCAAACTCTAATTTAACTTATAAATAAACACACACCTTATTTTTTCACGTTTTTCGCTCTGGTTCGAATTTTTTTTCTTTAAACAAGTTATATAATAGTGAAAAATATATATTTTAACTTTCAATTATAAATTTAATAAAAAGTAAATTTTTAAATTTTAAATTATTATAATTTACATTTAATTTTAAAATATAAAAATATTATTACAAAATTCATTAAGTGAAGTTATTAAATGTAAAGATTTATTTATTTATTATATCAAAAATTGACTTAGGGCTGTAATAGTGCTTTACGTTGGACTGTCAAACCCAAGGTTGTAATAATGCTTTGGGTTGGACAACTAACCCATATCGCACCTCGGGATCTAGGGCACGTGTGCGCCTTGGGTCCTGGGACTTAGGGCTTATTGGGCCTTAGGTTGGCAAACCTAGGGCCTCCTAGGCCTTGGGTTCGAGGACCTAGGGCTTACATGGCGCCCTAGGATTTTCAGACCCAAGGCACGTGTACGCCCTGGGTCCTAGGACTTAGGACAGTCTTGGCACCCTGAGTCCTCAAACCTAGGGCTTATTGGGTTTGAAGTTGGTGAACCCAAGGCCTATTGGGCCTTAGGATCCTTAAACCCAAGGCACGTATGGCGACCTAGGATCCTTAAACCTAAGGCACGTGTACGCCCTGGGTCCTAGGACTCAGTGCAATTTTACATATACTCAAGGTAGTTATCTTTCACCTATTACATATTTTTAATCCTAAAAATGAGTCCATATAATAGGCAAATATGCAAATATGAACCACAATTCACAAATCCACAACTGGTATGATAGCAAATATCAACCACAATGTACAAATACACATTTTGCAATTTGCAAATACACATTCTGTAATCTACAAATATAAACCACAATATCTAAATCCACATTTTGCAATTTGCAAATACACATTCTGTAATCTACAAATATAAACCACAATATCCAAATCCACAACCAGTATGACAGCAAATATAAACCAAAATATGCAAATCCACAATCTGCGCATACAAACATATATAAGCAACATAAGCAATTATAAATAATTTGAACTAAAATATATTAAATATTATCAATGTAATCGGCCCACATACAAATCAAATGCAATCTTAATCTTAAAAAATGATCTATGTTATTCAATGAAATTTCATTATCGGCCTAACATAACATACTTAATATATTTACAAATAAATACACCACAATCACCACTATGTATAATTTATTTAGGTATACCTGCCAACCTAAAGTACTTGAATGGGGTGTTTGTGTTAGCACAATTTAGTCGGACATCCTAAAATTCAAATCTGTGCAACGCCACAGGTAATAACAGGTAGAGGGGCTTCATAGCATCATGTATCTCCCAGTCATAATGTCCCTGTGGGGATGAATCATAAATAGCAACGGTATGACCATGCAAATCAATAAACATCGCAACTCAATGTTCACCACATATCAGTGCAGTCAATAACACAAAATCTACCATCCTGTAAGCTTTTAACACATCATCTCGATCACCTCTCACATATGTCTCAATGTTCGACAAGTCTAATGGGCAGGGTTAGAAGTGCTTCTTGAAGGACCACGCTAAAGGCTTGTAATTGCAAAACAAGGAAGAATAGTGACACACTTGTTAAGTTCAGAGACAAATGAATTATCAAGGCAAAAATATCATGGGTACCACGTATAATAACGTGTGTATAACCTTCTCATCGTATTTACCTTTGGGAGTTAGAAAGAAGATCCCATATTTTAGCCATACATTGAAAGAGTTTGATTACCATGATATACCAATACGCACTCCCTTTGTTTATTAGGACCAAATATACTTATCGTTCAATGAATGTTAACATACACATTAATTGAAGAATAAACATTAAATTTTGTATGAACTAGCTACATTTGTGAAGGTTTCACATACATCATTAATGTTGTTGACTCGCATGAATGAAGATGTTAGTAAAGGTTACTGAAGTACAAACTATTTGCTACAGATAGAGACCAAGGATTGGGACATGTAGCACCTTGCACTTTCTATTCATATGGTATTCAATTATAGTAAATAAAATAGATAAAGATTAATTTTTTTATTTAAATAAAGATGACATTACCTACTTTAAAAAAAAATAATAATACTTTATTTGTTATCCTAAATTTAAGTTATAAAAAAATTAATTATATAAATAATAACCACCAAATAAATAGTATTTTTTTTAAAATTCTTGCAAGATTTCTATTATGAAATTGGACATACACCACTTGTAAGATAATAGATTTACACTCCCAAATCTTTTATTTCATACCACTCCTTAACTAACTTCATAACTGTTATATATATGCTTCCAAAATATTTATAAGCATATATTATTTTAAAGACATAATATAATTCTTTATTTTGGCTTTTATTAAACTGAATAAGCATAAATAATATATTTTATATCAACAAACCGAATTTCAACAAAATTTTTTCTTTCTAAAAACTTATACATCGACTGTATTCCTCGAAGCTACAGTCGCTTTACCCTTACCTAAAAAATAGATATAATAATAAAAAGTGAGCAAATCATATTGTTCAGTAAGATAATATAATACTTAAATTAAAGATAATTCTTGTTAGGGAGTGGTGGTTTGCCTTCTCTGTCAATTTTTTCATCCTTATAGTTATGTCAACACATATTTTTGAGCATAGGCCTAGATACATCAAAATGATCTATATTATGTTACACATTTTCAAATGCAAATTACCATCCAAATCTTTCTATTTTTATTCTTTTTCTTTTTTTTTCTTAATTATATTTTTTGTTATTCTAGATCAGTCATAATTAAAGTAACAATAGATTGCTGCCACATTCTGACATAATTCTCATCCTACATACCCAAAATTTATTCTATCCGGATTATACTATTTTATTGATTTATAGTTAGACTAAATTATATATTTTCTTCTTTTATAACCATTATTATTAATGTACAATTTTTTATTTATTCAAAACCATATATTTTCAAAAATAATGCATGCTATCATTATCAATAATTGCCAATCATGACAATATATAAGTCATGTAGGCTAAATATAATCGTATCATAAATACATATTAAATTATTTATTCCATCTTATTCATAAAACTTTTTAAATACAGTATTTAAAGAAAAACTACACATTTTAATTTAGAACCCATTATCCTATCATATGAAACCATTTTTTCATATTCATCATAATCATATCATATCTATGGAATGTTAAAAAATTCATTGTTTTAACATTCCATTTCATTCAATGTTTTTTTTATATTAATGGTTACTATATTATAACTATAAAATATTAAAAAAATTATGATTTTAATATTTCATACCATTCATTTATTCAATTTATGCAATTTTATAGCAAACAATAAAACAAATTACTCTACGAATACATATCCATGATGGTCGAATTCCACCACTTAGATTCTGCCACATTTTTCTTTTATTCTCCAACTAAATTTATATTTTAGTCATTACATGTAATATTATGTATGATGCTATCAGTTCCATCATTCACAAGTTTTCTAACAATTAAACACCATTATGGCTGAAATTTCCATAATGGTTCCCATGTAAATTTTTTTCTTCCATTGTGTAGCAATTTTTACATTGCTACACATGTCATCATGCAAATATACATTCAATCATCAATCAAAATTCAACAATTCAATATATACCATTAACCCCAAATTTTTCACAATAGTGTCCATATATATATATTTTTTTTCATTTTGTGGCAATTTTTACATTACTACACATATATCATGCAAGTATCCCATTTAATCATCAACCAAAATTCAACAATGCAATATTCACCATTATGACCAAATTTTCTATCATGGTGTTCATATATTTTTCCTTCATTTTCTAGCAATTTTCACATTGTTACACATATTATCATACAAATATATGTTCAATCATCAACCAAAACTCGACAACTCAATATATACTATTATAGTTAATTTTCCATAATGGTGTCCATATATTTTTCTTCTATTTTTTACTAATTTCTACACTTTTACACATCCCATTACACAAATACACATTTAATTATCAATCAAAACCTAACAATTTAATATACACCATTATAACCAAATTTTTTATAATAATGTTTATACATTTTTTCTTCCATTTTCATGCATTTTTCACATTTTTAAACACATCATCATATAATTACACATTTAATTTCACATAAAAATCAATAATCCATAAATTCTAATTTTCACAAATTTAAAATATTATGTAATCATACCTCATTCTTCGTAAAATCTTCAATTTCTTACTACAATCACCAATTCTTTCTTCTCTTTCACCTCAATTTATATAGCTCTTGATGTAAAATATTTTTTCATTAAAGAATAATTTCTTACTTTTTTTCTTCATAAATTCTTCAATTTCCTAATACAATTACCAATTCTTTCTTCTCTTTCACCTCAATTTGAAGAGTTCTTGATGTGGAATATTTTTTTCTTAAAGAATAATTTAAGATAACACCTATTTTTCATGATTTTTGACTTCGAAAAAGAAGAAACCCTAAGAGAGAGAGAGAACATAAGGTTGCTGCCCAGGGAAGAAGAAGAAGAAAATTGCATAAATTTTTTAGCATTTAACCTTTATATACTAATGGGCAAATTTTTCATTTTACCTTTCACTCTTTTAATGAATTCCTTGTGTGTCCTTTTAAATTTACTACAATAACCTTATATTTTCTAGCAAATTTCAGTTTTTATATTTCATTTAACTCCCCAATTTGCCTTTTGATTCCTATAAAATAACCATTTTGCCCCTATTGAACAAAAATTGGTTATTTTAATCATTTTTTGTCTTTTCAAGAGAATTAACATCCAAATTCAATTCTGCATTTTTTTCTACATTCTATTTATAACATTTTTAAGATTTTATAATGCTCAAATTCTAGTAGAGTCCTTTTGACTCTTGGCGATTTGAACATTTTGCTCTTTTTAGAAAAATTGCTCTTTTTCTACAAAATGATGGAATTTGCATGTCTAGAATTATTCAATCCAATTTTTTGTCTAATAATCCACTATTATATTAACTTATATCATTAATATCTAACTTTATCCATCAAAACTTTTCTGAAAATGGAATTTTGCCCTTTATTACTGCGAGTGCACATTATACTTCATTTGCACCGTGCGGGTTTTTATTCACAATGTGCAAATTTTCTCACTTGCTGCCTGTGAACTATACTCGCATTGTGCAAGTACAACATTTTCACATTCTATCCCACTCACTGTGTTCAAGCCCTTCACGCGTACCATGCAAGTGTTTGTCTTCTAATCATGCATATTTTGTCCAACTCATATTGTGCAGTCTTACATTCACACAGTGCAAATTCACAATTTTCTCATAACTTTTACATAGCCACTCTCTATTCAAAATATTCTTTTTAATATGTCTTACTTCGTGTTTCTCCTTGCTTTCCTGTTCTTCTTTTTCTTTTTCAGTTACTTCTTTTCTAGAATTTTGAGAATAATATGAAAGTAAAGTCCTTTTTCTCACCTTAACCCATATATTTTCCCCTTCTAATTTAACCTTGTTATGATAACTGAGGCTTGAATTAGGGACTATTAGCTAACCTAGAGCTTTGATAGTTAAGAATCTTTTGGAAGCGTATCCCAAGTATCCCAACCCTAAGCCACTTGGTCATAAACCAAAGGTCTTAATAAAAAGATGGTAATTATTTATGTACGATCTTCTTTCAATACTAATATAATTTGCATAGCTTCACACCATTGCCAATTCCTATATAGTGACATACTTTCAGCTACACAAATGAGAGGCACTTTGAAATTTTTAACTTTTCTAATATGTAAGTTTGGTTGAGTTTGACTATTTTTTAACTTGTTATATTTTCAATTCGTTAAAGAACTTCACAAAAGTTTTTTGTTGTCATTGTAGTTAAGCTACAATTTTAATCGTTGTTTATAGCTAACTTGTATGATCAAAAGCATGGTCTGTCACCTTATTCAATGCAATAAAGAGCTTCACAAAAATATTTCATTTAAATAATTTTTTTTATCTTTATTTATTCTTTTTCTATAATAATACATACCTATATTGTTGTTTCAATTTATCACGCAAGTTAAGTTGATAAATACTATTTGTGAAGAAGTTTGGGAGAAAGTTGTAACACTCAACTGATCTACATTAAATTATCTTGTAATACTTGATACCAGCCAATCCTACCTCATCTACCACACACACACACACACACACACATATATGCAACACTATCATTTTTGTTTTTTACATATATTATACAAAATGGTGCAACATGTCCATCCTTTTAATTTTCGTGCTCGTATGATTGAATAAAGAACAAATTTTATAATCACAGATTAGTGGATAACATTTGTCTATGAGTTATTGCAATAAAGACATGAATGTTAACTGCGTATCTAATGGGCAAAAACCAGTTTATCTGTTCATCCAAGCCCTCTAACCGTTCCTAAAATGTGAGCATCTCACAAATGAAGCTGATAATTTGCAATAAACAAAATTTACTATGATTCATACTTATATAATACAATTATGCAACTTTGAAGCATGTATTGTTTTTACATTTACATCTCCGTCAGGCCATTTTTCTGTTATCAATGTCAAAAGTTGAGATCGATGTAGCTATTGACGCTCTGAACACACAACCATCTTCTTAACAAGTTAACAATACAAAGATCAAGTTTATAGTAATTGAATATTGTCAATCATAAGGCACATTACTAAGAACAAGCAAAGAAGAGCACGTCACTAAAAAAAAATAACAATTTGGTTGGGACACCAAATAGTTAAAAAAGAAATGAGAAAACTTACTGTGGATTTCCCTTTCCATTGAAAACATATTGAACTAGTTTAAGTTCTTGTTAGTGGGAATTGTTATTCGTTGTTGTATGCCCTCATATTTGGTCTCATCTTCTATATTGAGATTGTCAAGTTCCTCTCGTACACATTTAAAATTGTCAAATAAAACAAATAGTTCAACATCATATAATTGAAATTCAAGTACACACATTGTATATAATTCATAGTACACTCACAATTCTATTAGTTTTTGTAGTGTTTTTCAAAGTAAGGTCATATTGGTTTTCTACGAACTTTACGTTGCATTCTTTCGGCTCAACATATCTAGGGCTTTCTTTAATCATTCTTTTTCTTCTACGGATTCTCACCATTGATGGTTAATAGTATTTATTCCTGAGATTTCACTTCTTGAAAGCAAGATAAGACCAGTCAAATTAAACAAAGAACAAAAGGGGAACCATTGTCAATCTATATAATTCCAATAATGCCCATAAATCTACATTACTAAAACATGTTAATAATTATAGGGAATAAAAACTATCAATTGAATTTAATTAAACCTAATTAAGACTCGCTTACTAAGCAAAAACAATTCTTTAGTTGTCGCAACCATATCTATGTATTTACAATGAATGTTCAAAAACATCATTACATCCTACGTCCTGTTAAGGAATTGTTTTCCCTTCAATTTTATTTCAACTTGGAATTAAAAAATCACTTTGCTAGAAAGACCAACTACAATTCCACCATTGCATGGCTTAACATGAAAATCCTGGCAATTTAGTTCAAACCCCATGAAACAAAAACTAATAATTCATTGAATCAAGCTATAAGTTGATACTAAATTTCACAAATCGATAATTAATTTTATAAAAGTTACCAATTAAGATTCAAATACAACTGTCATGGTTTCAACATACACATTTTCCCGATGTTGGAATTTAAATATTAGATTATGTTTCATGTTGGGTTTGGCTTTGAGAGAAAACATTCATATATTCTAGCAATTCATTTCAAAATATGACACAAGATTCTAAACTTTTGCATATGTTATTAACATCTAAAACACCAATTACCATACAAATATATTAACAACATCTTAAAATGTTAGATTTTCTCCTGGCTCAATGAAATGAAGTTGCCTAATACAGCAATGCCTAATGAGGTAAGATGGTGCGCTATTAACGGGATGTTGTGGTGCAACAATGGAACTCAGTATTGTTGTGAACGTGAGTGTGTTACACAAATTTGAATGAAAATACTATGATTTAAATTTTAGATTAGGGTTTATTTGTTCAGTGTTGGTAATATGAAAGTATGAGTTTAGTGCTGGTAATACGGAAGAGAACAAATTGAAAATGCAGAGCGAAAGAGTATACAAGAAGATGGTGGGAAAACAATGGTATAGAAGAAATAGCTAAAGTGGGTTTACTTTTGTAACTATAGCCAGTAGCCAGTTTCCTTTATTTTAATATTCAAAAGTTATTTTAACCATTGGATTAACTTTCCTTTAATCTAACAGACACAGGCATAAATGTAATGCTACGTGTATGCAACACAACATAGCACCCGCATGCCTGTGCATGCACGCACATATTAATTCTTCAATAAATTAATTTAGTATTATTCATTATTCTATATAAGATTCATAATATATATTTAAAAAACTTTATTTTATAATATTTAAATATGTATTAATTGATAATAATATTGAAATATTTTAATATATATTATTTAGAGTAATTTTATATCATAATAGTTGTATTATAAAAGTTAATATAAATTATTTTTCAATATATTTTTGGTTTTATATTTTTAGTATATATTTTAAGTTAATTAAAATTTTATAAAATTAAAAAATTTTAGTATATTTTATTTTTTATTTTTTTTAATATATAAAAAATTAAAAAATTAAACTAAATAAGGATGAGTAGATCAAACTTTTATTTATAAAAAATAAATAACTTAAAAATATATTTATTTTTTTTATTAGTAAAACTTATGAATAACCGAGAGGTAAATGCCTTTTCACACAACAAAACTACCAAAGATCGTAAAAAGATGTATTTGATAAAATATCATAAAACAAACGATTTTGTAAAGTGGGTTTCATTTTTTTTAAAGTTTAATCCAATCCACCAAATCTATTGAAAAAATTTAATTTAATTAAGTTAGGTCAATTAATTTGATTGGATTTAATTGAATTCTAAACATCTCATTTGAGGTACAAATCTTACCGGCTGATAAATATGCTTTATATTTTAGCATAAATAAAAAGTGATTTTCTAGTTATTATAAAGTAATATTATATTTTTTAATGTTATTTTATAAAATGTATTATATTTTTTAAGGTTTATTTAAATATTTTATTTTTAATCTTTATTTATGTAATTTTTGTCATTATTAGAATGCATAATCAAAAAGCATTTAAAATTATAAAATTTTATTGTCTAATTAATAAATAGCATGTCACTTTAAATAAATATTTTTTTCTAAAAGTAATACGAAACATCTTAAATTCTTTGAAATTTTTAATTTCAAATGACATAATATTTATTGAATGGTATAGAGAATTTTTATAATTTTTTTTAATAATTTTATAAAAAATTATTTATTTTATATTTTAAATAAATACTTAAAAATACAAATATAAAATATCGGTCATTGCTCTTAAAATAAATTAATTAAGTGGGGGGTAGGATTTTAAAGCCACAACCACCATATAAGGTTATTGTGTTGGTCCTTCCAACGCACCAATTAGAGAAAAATACCGGAGATAATTTCCAAGGCCAATGTATCTTCCACTTCCACTGCCCTAATCGCCACCAATAGTATTAGTACCATTCTTTAATTATTCTGTCAATGTTACCATCACCTGCCACAATTAATTCTATCATTAATTATTTCATCTGTCATCTTAATTGCTTGTGTCCAAACACACTTTGCTCTGTGCAAACCCATACTTGTATGCTTTGTAATTGCAATGTCTTTGATACTTGCTTTCAACATAAAGAGAGGGATAAAGGAAGCATGAAAGTTTCCCTTTAGTGCTTCCATGAAGTTGTACCAACTAGCTGTGCTTTACAGCTAGCTTCGCTGAGACAGTATAATACGACAGTGTGTGTTGGTGTGTGCAACACACACACTCCTGCTTTCTTTTTTAGAATTTACTTTTATATATAAACAAAATTATAAATAAACCTCTACTCAGTTCGGTGTAAGAAAATTTGAACAACTTAACCATACTATTTTAAGTTGCATTAAAAGAAATAGGTTGTAGTTGATTAATTCTCAACAAATGAAAAGAAAAAGGACAGAAGCTTTTATAAAAATATCCCTTTCCACCGTGCCCTCTGCTTTTTCTTCCTCTTAATTTCTTCTCCAACTTTTTACATATCGGTGGGTGCTTGCCATTTGTTCTCTTCATTTCCAATGCGATATCACATCAATACTCAATCATATATATAGCCGCACTACGACATCACAAGCGTTTCCAGGTCCTCTGTCATACACTACTTTATCCAGACACGCTCTTTCTCTCTTCTGTCTCTCCCAACTTTTACTCCCAGTAACTTAGTTAATTTTAGTTAGAAAACCAAACCATGAGAAAACGTATCTTAGCTTTCTGCTTCATTTTATGTTCATTAATGGCACGAGAAGCAGCTTCTTCCATCATGGAAAACAAGCTAGAAGAGTTAATAGTAAAGCTTCAGGTTGCCTCTACTCCTCCATTGGCTTCTGGGCAAGGTTCTAGCACCAAAAATGTGAGTCTTATTCCAATTTTTGTTTGTTTTCTTGTTCTGATTGTTCTTGTACATAAAATATACAAGTATAACGAATGCAGAATGGGAGAGTGTTTTATCCAATTGGCTACGGAGCAGACCCAACTGGGGCAACAGAAAGCAGTGATGAAATATTGCAAGCTCTGAATGATGCGTTCCAAGTGCAAAATGGGGTTGAATTATTGCCTGGCGTCAAGGATTTGGGTGGTGTTATTGTTGATTTACAAGGTGGAAACTATACAATCAGCAAACCCATCAGGTTTCCAGCTGGTTTTGGCAATCTTGTGGTTAGTTCCCCTCAGTCTCTCTCTTTCTCTACGAACACAAATATATATGCTTGGAACATCTGCATTTACCCTACTGCGGATACAAAACTTTTCCTGAAAATAAAATTGTTTTGCTAAATATCTTGAATACTCGCATGTTAGGAACCACTTATGAAAAAAGATTTTGACTTGAATCTCTGAAAATTATGACTGTACGTACACAGTTTCCCACTTTTTATTACTCTCGCTAGAGAGTGCAGCTGCATTTATTGCTCTAACCTTAGAAAGATACTCGTAGTGCTTGATTTCTCTTTTCGAGACTTGCATGTGGGTTTGTGCCACGTTGCGCTTTTTGGACACTGTGTTCTCAGCCTTTCATGCATTCAACTCATTTGCTGGCTGCTTTGATCTTAGCTTTTCAAATCAACATTATTCTTTAATTTTTTATCTAATTCCAACAAAGGATTCGAAATATTTACTATGATAATTATTGCATTGGCATGCATATGATTAATAAACTAGGTACGAGGCGGAGCTCTACGCGCATCAAATAGTTTTCCAGCTGATCGACATCTCATTGAATTATGGGCACAAAATTCCCAGAAACTTAAGCAAACAGACTCCATCAAAATTCCTAACATGTTCACCGATGTAAAAGTCCAGAATGCTGCAATCTACTATGAGGATATTACCTTTCGTGACATCCTCTTTGATTCAAGCTATCAAGTAGGAGGGATTTTCGTTGTCGATTCGGCTCGAATTCGTATAAATAATTGCTTCTTTTTGCACTTCAGAACACAAGGAATTTTGGTGGAGAAAGGCCATGAAACCTTCATATCGAGCTGCTTTTTAGGGCAACGTTCAACAGTTGGGGGAGACCCTGGAGAGAGAGAATTTTCCGGCATCGCCATCGATCTCGCAAGCAACGATAATGCAATCACTGACGTTGCAATTTTCTCGGCAGCCATCGGAGTTTTACTTAGAGGTCAGGCCAATATTGTCACTGGGGTACATTGTTACAACAAGGCAACATATTTTGGTGGAATAGGAATATTAGTAAAAATAGCCGGCGCAACATCGACCCGAATAGACAATTGTTACTTAGATTACACAGGTATAGTATTGGAAGATCCAGTTCAAGTTAATATTATAAATGGATTTTTCTTAGGAGATGCTAACATAGTTTTGAAATCGATTGAAGGTCGAATATCGGGGTTAAATATTGTAGAAAATATGTTTAACGGGAACCCAAAAAATAATGTTCCGATAATAAAATTAGATGGAGAATTTAGTAACATTGACCAGGTGGTGATCGATCGGAACAATGTGAACGGAATGAGCTTGAGATCGACAGCTGGAAAACTGTTGGTGGCCGGAAACGGGACCAAATGGGTGGCTGACTTTTCTCCAATTTTGCTATTTCCTAATAGAATTAGTCATTTTCAGTATTCAATGTATGTTAAAGGAGGGTTGCCAACATCTGGGCTTGTAGCTCATGCAGTGACTAATGTTTCTAATAATGTGGTGGTTGTGGAGAGTGACAAACCGGTTGATGGGGTGGTTTCTGTGGCTGTTGATCAGTACAATATGGCTGGAGAGACTAATTTTCCTTTGTGAAAATTAAATAATATGCTACCATTTCAATGCTATTTCATATTTTAAATAATTTAATCAGACATGGGACTCGATGCTGAGTTGGAAGCCATGTCAGCAAAAGTCACAAGGACAAAGATTAGAATGTCAAATATATATGCAGGATGATTTTTAATATATATATATATATAATATATATATATATATATATATTATATTTTCATTTCTCTTTGTCATAATTTGTTGTCAGATGGTCTTGTAAACTTGATCAAGTTCATGAGAATTCAACTTTTCTCTGAGTTATATTTCCAATTTCTTTGATCAATTCTTAACCGTCTGATTAACAGTAATCTAGCTACTAAAACTAGAGTAGTATTCCTAATTTTCTTCTAAAATATTTTTGGATTGATTGAAAAGGTTAACCCACCGCGACATTTACAGTCGTTGACATCCAATTTGCTCAAAATAATTTATTCAAATTATACACATTCTATGTGTGCAGCCTAATTATATTATCAATAACACTCATATGGTTAATTTGGTTACACATCTTATCATTATAATATTATCTAAATATTTATTGTAACCTACATATTCATAATTTATATAAAATAAGATAATTTTTTATTCTTACAAATTATTAAAGAAAAGAAAACCTAATTTAAGTTGTAGAATAATTGGTAAGGATTTTATAAAATACCTTCACAAAATTTATAGTAATTTATTTTGTGACAAATATGTGAAAAAGAACATCAATTTTTTTATTTTATTTTAATTATAAATAAATTAATTAAAAGATAAATATATTTTAATTTATTTATTTTATTTTTTATGAGTAAAATTTTATTAATTATTTATCATTTATTCTAAATTTTAATATATTAATATTATGTGCTAATTTTATTCTAAATTTTTTAATACTATAACATTTTTTTATTCACTTAAAATAAATATGATTAATATATATTATTTTAAAAATAATTTATATTAAAATTTTAAAATCTTACAATACATTTATTGTGGTATAAATAAAAATACTCTAAATAATTAAAATCTAAAAATATTTTAACATAATTAATAATATTATTTTATTATAAATTATAAATTTTATATAAAAATAATAAGTAATTTTAAATTAATTTATTAAATTATTATATATATATATAATTAAAATTTTTTAATAAAAATTTATTTATTTATTTATTTTAAAATAAAAAATTAAATAATTATAAATAAATTAAATTTTTATTTATAAAAATAGACAAATTAATCATATATTTATTTATGTTTTTTTAATTATTAAACTTATAATCAAAGTAAATATAACACAAAAGAAACTGTATTTTTTTTAAAAAAAATATTAATAAATAAAATTATTGTAAATTTAAGAAGATATTTGATAAAATTTTTTGTTTAATTGTACCGTATAAATATACTTGTTCGAGGTTTTGGCTCCTCACCGACCGTATATCCTTTTGTCATTAACAATAATAAAACCTTTTTTTTTCTGGAAGTTGATTAAAGAAGTTAGGAGACACAAATGGCATAAAGAACAGGGAAAGGAAGCGGTGGTCAGTCCATTCATCGGGACTCGAGAAAGCTTCTAAAGCGAGGACAGAAGCTTAGAAATTTGTGTATGCTTTTTGACAATCTCTTCGTTGCATATTTCAAATAATTATTTTCATTTATTAACTTTTTCTTTTATTTTTTCGTTTTTCAACACATAATTATTTAGCCCCAACCTTGCTTCAACTTGATGTTGAGTCTTCAACTCTCCTCTCCTGGTGTGAATTTCTGTTGAATCTCACTTTCGGTTTAATCACTGACCGTTCATTTAGACTATAATTTAATGTTGTTCATATTCATCATCACATTATAACCTTCGATCTTATTATATAAATTATTCTCATAATCAAATATTGAACAAAATTCGATAACTCTACTTTTAATAATTTATATTATATAAAATTAAGAATTTTAATCCTCCCAATATATTTACGAGAATACAAATTTAAATTAAATCACTAATTTTATACTCTAATTTAATGTTACAGTTTATATTCTTAAAATATTTATCGTAATAACATTTTCTTTTTATTTAATAAATTTATTCATATGCAATATTATACACACACACAATATATATATATATATATATATATATATATATATTCTTATTTATAAATATATAATTTATGCTTTAGGTATAGATATTAATAAAAAATATATATATATTATAAATTTTTTATAAATAAAAAGTATAATTTATAAAATATAAATATTTTGTGATATAAAATTATAATTTTTTTTTAAAAATTCATGTGAATATATTTATCTTAATTATTACTGTCAAGACTTCTAATAAAAAAATTAGGATACTTTGTTTTGTACTCTTATTTATTTCTTTCTAACCTCACCAAAAAAATCTATTTCATTCTTATCAAGAAACTAATAAAGGCAAAGTTCTTATGGAAAATTATATGGCATGCTCTGTTACTGAGATAAGGGATGTTAGAATTAGAATGCATGAAGGCACTATAAGGAACTTTCAACAAGTGAGGCATGTACCTGACTTAAAAAGGAATCTTGTTTCATTAGGAATGTTAGATAGTTAAAGTTGAGAAAGGGAACTTAAAGATTTTAAAGGGATCAATGGTTATAATAACAAGGATTTAGCAAAATAATTTGTATTTGTTGCTTGGATCATCTGTAAATGGCAATACGCCAATTTCTATAGATTCTGAAATTGATGACACTAAATTATGGCACTTAAGTCTTGGACACACGAGTGAAAAGGGGTTAAAACAACTCAATAAACAAGAGCTGCTAAGTGATGCAAAAATATGTGATCTAAAATTTTGTGAAAATTGTATATTTGGCAAATCTTGTAAAGTTAAGTTTACAAGAGGCACTCATAGAACAAAAGGCACTTTAGATTATATTCATTCAAATTTATGAGGGCCTGCGCAAGTACACTCATTCAGTCTAGGTAGATACCCTATGTCCATCGTAAATGACTTTTCAGGGAAAGTTTGGATATCCATTCTGAAAACCAAGAATGAGGCTTTTGATAAGTTTAAAGAATGGATAACATTGGTTGAGAATCAAATTAGGAAAAGAGTAAAATGGTTGAGGATTGACAATGGTCTTAAATTCTACATCATACATTTGAAAATTTCTACAAAAGAAATGGCATTGTGAGGCATAAGACAGTAATCAATACACCACAACAAAATGGCCCTATTGAAAGAATGAATAGAACACTTATTGACAAGGTAAGGTGTATGCTCGTTAATGCTAAGTTGCCTAAAAGTCTCTAGGCAGACATAGTATCAATTGTTTGTTATTTGATGAATAGGAGCCCTTTATCTGCTATAAACTCAAAAACACCTAAAGAAGTGTGGAGTGGAGTACCAATAAATTATAAAAATCTAAGGATTTTTGGTTAATTTACATATACTCATGTGAAGCAAGGGCAATTGGAACCAAGGGCAGTGAAAGGGACATTCTTTGGCTATTTAGAAGGAGTCATAGGCTATGTAATTTGGTGTTCTGATGGTAAGCCTACAAAGTGTATGATTTCAAGGGATGTGGTGTTTAATGATCTTGAAGTATATAAACTAGATAATCAGATAGAAAGGCACGCAAAGGAGCATGAAAAGGTACAATTTTTGATGGAGTACTTTGATGAACAAAAGGCAGTTAGTTAAGATGAAATAGCTGAAACAAGTTCATCATCTCACCATAGAAGAAAGAAATACCTTGAATGACTATAATTTAGCAAGGGATAGGAAAATAAAGATCATAAAGCTTTCGAGTAGATTTATTTATGCAAATTTAATTACATTTGCATTCATGACAAATGAATCATTGTTAGATGATGGTTTTAAATCTTATGACGAAGCCAAGAGATACAGAAACAATGATATGTAGCAGAGGGCTATGAAAAAAGAAATAGATTCTCTCATGAAGAATCAAACTTGGGTTTTGGTAGTAAAAGAAGAAAATAAAAGAATGGTGAGTTACAAATGGATCTCTAAGACAAAAACGGAAGTTTATCACATGAAACACTAAGATATAAGGCAAGATTAGTTGCCAAAGATTTTACACAGAAAAAAGGTGTAGATTACAATGAAATTTTCTCACCAGTTGTAAGGCATAGCTCAATTCAAATTATACTTGCAAAGGTGGCTTCACTTGATTTAGAATTAGATCAAATAGATGTGAAAACAATTTTTCTTCTTATACAGCTTAAAAAGACCATTTAATAAGTCAACCTGAAGGTTTTGAAGTTGCAGGCAAAGAGCTCATATATGCTTGTTTAAAAAGTCATTCTATGGCTTGAAACAATCCCCTAGGCAATAATGCTTGTGGTTTGATAGATTCATTACAAAACATGATTTTTTTAGAATCAACTATGATCATTGTGTGTACTATCAATCACTGAATCAAGGTGGAGCTATTTACCTTATCTTATATATAAATGACATACTCTCTACATGTAAAGAAAGAGGTCAGATGAAAAGAGTGAAGAATCTTTATAGTAGTAAATTTGAGATGAAGGATCTAGGACTGCAAGTGAGATCTTAGAAATGAGAGTTTGATTCTATCATAAGAAAGTTACATAAAAATGTACTAAGTAAGTTTCACATGGAGAAATCAAAGGAGGTAAAAATCCCTTTGGCAGCTTACTTTAAGCTTTCCTTATCTTAATCACCTAAGATTGATGAGGATAAAGATGACAAGTCTAAGGTTCCTTATGCACAAGCTCTAGGTAGATACTTCAATTGGTTATCTTTTTGTTCTAAATGCAAGTTTAGTCAGTTAAAAATCATGTTTACAGTCTATAGTTGCACTCTCCTTAACTGAAGCAGAGTTCATAGCAACTACAGAGGCAATGAAAGAAGCTTTATAGATAAAAAGAATTAGAGGAGAACTTTGGGTGCATCAAGATACTGTTGCGCTGTATTGTGATAATCAAAGTGTAATTTATCTTACAAAGAATCATGTTTATTGTGAAGGACTAAGTGTGTAGATGTTAAACATCTTTTTATCAAGGAAGAAATGGCCCAAAGAACTGTGAGAATAGAAAAGATTAACACAGAGGCAAATTCTTCAAATATGCTTACAAAGCTGGTCTCAGTTGCTAAATTCAAGTTTTTCTTGAATTCAATAGGTACTAGAAGTTGATTAAGACGAAAACATTGAAGATTAGCACCAGTGAGAGTGAAGGATTGCTTCAAACAAGGTGGAGTTTGTTAAGGAGTGCTCTAAAATCTAGTGAGGTGTGCTTAATAAGTTTTATTTGACATGGCAATCTGTAGTTGGGTTAGTTTGTAAGGTTGTTAAGTGCAACAAATTTTCAATTTTGAGAGCAATTTTTTGTGGGCTATACCTTGAGTTGTAGGAAGCTATTTTGGGCATACTAGTACTCCATTTGAAGATCAGAATATTAACTTTCTATCTGTAATCATTATTCGTAGTAATAATGTTCTTCTAGGAGTGTTTGATCTCGTGGATATAGGCTGGTTAGCCGAACCGCGTAATCCTTGTTTTTTCATTATTTTGCATGATTGTTTTCCGTGAATTGTGTGTTGTTGTGTACAAAGTGTTTGAGTTGATTTGCTGCTGAAGAAGGATCCTAACAAGCTTGATTACCACTCTTTCTAAAATAACTAAAAGACCTAAAAATTTCATTTGAAGAATTAAACCTAGACTTTTAGAATTCTTCCCTAATTGAAGCAATAAAACTATAACAAAAATTTTCATTCAAGAATATATCAACAAAGTTATAAATTCATATGTCCACAATAATTACCATAAAATGCCAACATTGAAAATCCTCTCTCACACCCACATCCGTAGATACACATACATGCGTACATGTAAACACACACATGCATTAGAAAAGATTAGTAACCACCTCAAATTATTTAATTTTGCTATTATTTTTAATTTTAGATGAAAAAGAAAACAAAACACAAACAAAAAAGAACAAAAAACTATAATACATATTTTTTTAAATTAATTTTTAACCTTTAGCTTTACAACCTAACACACAGGAAAAGATTAGTAATCCCCTCAAATTACTTATTTTTTTGCTATTAATTTTTAAGCTTTAGATTAACAATCTAAGAACTATGACAATTATATGAAATAAAAATTTAAACTTCTTATAAGTATTAACCATTGTTTTTAATATTTCATATCTTCTCTCTCCTTTTTTATTTTTCTCTTTTTTTTAATGAATCGATGTATTTCACTTTTCTTATTTTCTTTTTTCTATGTTGTTAATTTTTTTTTATTCTCCTCCTTCCAACTTTTTCTTTGTTTCCCTTTTTCTTTGCAATTTCTGTATTTCTCTCTTCACAAAAACCTTTTTCTTGTCCATGGAAAACCTTTATCTTTCATATACTTGATGGAACAAGACAGGAGGAAAACACACACAAAATAAAATTAAAAATTAAAAATTAAAAATTGGGAGAATGAGAGAGATTGTGAACGGAAAAGTGAGACTAAATAGGAGACATTAATGATCCTAGTTTTAAAAATTATAAAGAATCTTAAATACTTATTTCATAACATCATCTTTCCTAAGTTATAATTTAAAATTGTAAGAATTGATGTAAAAAAACAGCTTCAACCTGTCTCTCCAACTTGAAGTGATATGGGTCTGAACCTCATGCCTCTTACACCACTCCAAGAATTGAACTAAATAACGGTATTATAGGGGGGGCAACAATTTTCCTACCAAGTTGCTAATACGTGAGCAGGATGAGAAACTGCTCGCGTGTAGTTGATAGCTAATCTTCCAGCGCTTACATGTGCATCAAGAAACTCTTCATTTTTGCTCGTGCATAGTGTGAGAGTTTGCGCTATTGAACTATAAATATATATATATATATATATATATATATATATATTATTTGTATACACGATGCACTCATGACTAAAAATTTAAAATTTTGACAAAATGATAAGCAGTTGATCCTCGTACCAATTTTTCAACATAATAATTATTGACTCGAGTAAGTGGCATTTAAATTCAAAACTCTTTGTAATTTCTTAAAAATTTTATTAATAGTTAATATATCATAAAAAAAAACCTCAATAATGTTCCACTCTAAAACTCACATAAGAAACATAGCACTATTATTAATGAGAGAGCTTACACGCAATATTCCTAACACATAGCTGCATTAATTCCAATTTCTTCATGACAATAGATTTATACAATAATACTCGAAAGAGAATTAGTTACAGAAAGAGGATATAAAACTTGGGGGGTGATTAATTATCTTGTACTAGCTAGTCATTACCAATTCAGAAGGCTGTAACAATCTGATCTAAATCAATGTTAGATTTGAGTCTATGCCGGCATGTAGGGCAAGAAGAGTGAGACAGAAACCACTGGTCGATGCATGTAACGTGAAACAGATGGTTGCATTTGGGAAGAAGCCGAATTTCATCTCCATCGATGAAATCCTGTAAGCAAATAGCACAGCCAGCGCTTGATGATGATGGTGGTGAGCCTGAATTTGCAAAAGTCGCAGTGGGCAAAGCTACTATTTCTTTCTTTTTCAGACCAGAATTCAATCTACGAGAAACAACCCACTGCCTCGGCTCGGTCAGTGCTCGATGTGTGCATTGAAAAACACAGTGTAACATAGAATTAAGCCCCAACGCACAAACTAAGGCACATAACATGGCAGCAACGATGACTATAATGTTGAAATCGACTGCTGCTGCTTGTGTTAGTGGTTGACCTTGAGATCGATTATGATTATGACAATTGGGAGATGGAGATGGAGATTGAGATGGTGAGATTTGAGCCATATGAAGAGAGTGAGAAAATTGAAGTGAGGGAAATGAAAGTTGAGTAAAGAGAGAAAGGGATGAGAAAAAGTAGAAATCACAGTACAAACACAAAGGGAGCATAATGAGGGCTTAGGGCTAAGAGCTAGCAAGCAACAGCCAATATTAATTGTTGAAGCTGAAATGAATGAAGAGAAAAAGGAGAGGGGTTAATATTTGATGTGTGAAGTGGTGGTGGGCGTGGGATAATATGCTTACTTGATAATCCACTGTCTGCCCTCTCTTTTCATTTATGCGTTGAATGAAGGAGAGAAAGCCTAGAGTATTTTTGTTGTGCGAGAGGTTTGGGTGCTTTACGTGCAATGTTGTTCTAATTTAATGTCAATTCTTTCTTTTATAAATGTTTTATAAGATGAATTTTGATACACAAATTACCATGTTAATATATGATGTTCTATGTTAAAAATAGCTTCTTGGTGAGAATCGAACAATCTTATATTATTATTTAATGATTCTATCTCTCACAATATGCAATGCATTCAAATTTAAAATAAAAATCACAGCTTGTTAATTTTAAATATATCCTAAATTTTTTAATTTATTATCATGCCTTCTCTATTTATCAACAATTCACTATACACAAAGTCATATATAATTTTGTGTAGGCCTTGATTATGATACTCATTTGAGCTTCATATTGACTTCAGATTAAGATGCATATATAAATTTTCTCATTAGCCATTGCCATCGCCAAAGTGGAAGTGAGTGGGATTGTACAATTTGCGGCAACATATGCCATCATGAAAGCAACCACCACTAAAACGACAAGCGATTCCACCAATGGAATTCCTATGTATAAAGATAACTCATAACTAAAAAGCACCAACACTCATTTAAAAACAATTTTAAATACAAACCCACTTAAAATAATTAATTTAAGGGTTGAAGAAATTTTTTAATGTAAGGCACATCATCAAATACACTATCAACAATCCTTAATTTTTATGGTGTAACAATACTCTGAATAATAAAAATAATAATATCTAGATGTGAGTATTATTATTGTTAATTAATACCGTTTGAATATTTATAAAATAAATTTTTTTTAATAGAGATTATAAAATTTATTATAAATTAGTAAGTAATTTTAAATTAATTTATTAGAGAATTGTATATAAGTGTGTGTGTTATGAATTTTATTTTTAATAAAATATTATTTTATTTATTTTAAAAAGTATATAAAAAAAACTTTAAAATTTAATAAAGATGAAAAAAATTAAGATTTTACTTAAAAAAATAAAAAATTAAATATTTTAATCATTTTGTTAGTCAATTTATGATTAAAGTAATGTACAAAAAAGGTATGTGTACATTTTTATAAATATTTTATAAAGAGAAATTATCATAAATCTTAAAAGAATTATTTCATAAAATTTTATATAAAAATTACATGCATACATGCGCGTACACAAACACATTCTTATATTCAACACACACGTATATAAAAAATAATAAAAATATATATAATAAAAAATTTTGAGTTAAAGTTATAATAGATATGTACTGTATACTTTTATATTCTATTCAAATAGTGTAATCTCTAACTCTTCCATTATAATTCTCAACTCTTTGATTATAATTCTTAACATGAAAATAGAACAAAAAGTTAAGAATGGTAGAATCAAGAATCATGGAAGATATCACATTCTTGGAGAGATCGTGGATGCTTTCAAAGTTTAATAATGATGTTTTAGTACATATATTGTAGATTCTAATCTAAGACCTGTGTCAGTTAAAGATGGCATGTGAATTGTTAGAAACATGTGGGTGGTTAATCCAATAATGAAAGTATTGTGTTGTCAGAAGATTAGAGTAGATTACTATGTAATAAACACTTTAAAGAGACATTAGTATATGTTTAAGATCGATATTAAAATAATTTTAAATATATTTAGTATTAAAAATTATATAAAAAAAAATTTAAAGAAATGTACAATAAAAGCATGTAAATACAAAAATAAAATAAAATTGAAAGGTTGCATCGGATGGTGGCTTCCTCCTAGAGCTGCCCCAAATTTAGATGCGATGGAGACATGAAATTGACGACATCCAACATCATAATCCCAACTGACAAAGAAATTATTCTTTCAGCCATTGAGATAATTGGAACACGCGGCGCTGTGGCAGTCACTAATTGAGCCGAAGCAATGGGACCTGCCCACTTGTATTCGGAATGATAAATCAACAAATGATGAAAACTTTGAATGGAATCTTTCGACTCTGGTGGTTTTAACTTTATAAGATAGGCGTCGTTATGGTACATTCCAAGATATTGTTCAACTCTTTAAGTATTCTTTATTATAATCATAAACTTACAAAAAATAATTCTATATTTTAATTTCAGTGACTTGGTGAATTGTGAGAGTGATAATAACTAGATATGGATAATCCTCGTTAACAACGCACATTCAAATTTTATCTGCCGTACAATACAACTTTCAGTGCACCACCAACTCACCAACAACCACCGCCAAAGTCACCATACAGTTTTAATTCTTGGTTCTTGCAAGTCCATGGAAACTCATTGGGTGACCGTTGGTAAGGACGCTTATAAGAAGGATTTAGTCCATCTTTAACAAGTTTGGAACGAATTTAATATACAAAAGACAAATTAATGACGGAGCAAGCAACTTATAATGGACATATTAACATTAAAAATTATTAAACAATAATAGTTTATTCATTGCCATGCTATCATCCTTCATCATTTTTTGATTTAATAATCAAGATTCATTTCTTAGTACAAATAATGAATGAACAGTTCAATATAATAACTAGATACATACAGTGTTTATGTGAAATTTTTCATAGTCATTGTTCTAAGTATTGCATTGCATTTTAATCTTTCAACTAAGTTGTTGGAATAAGATATAAAATTGACTCTTAACAAGTTTTATTTTAATCTGAGCAATTTTTTTTAGAAAATATTTATTAGTGTTTGAAAGCTAAAACTACTAAAATCTACCGTAAATTTGGTAATTGTTAAATATTTATTTATTGAGTTTGATAATAAAATATGAAACTCAAAATATGTTTAAAAGAAAAAATTGATATCAAGTTGATACAACGGATTCTAGCTTGACAGTATCTATTTCAAACTCCATCCATTTTTATAACACTTAATTTTTATAAAAGTATACCCTATTAGTATACACTAATAATAATAATATAAGTTATTTTATTTACATGGTAAATGTATTTTTCGAAGAATGATAGGATATTTCAATAATTGTTTAGAATTGAAATTGATTAAACGCTCACTTGACAAGTGATTATTTCTTAAGTGGATTACACATAAAAGAATACAATTTGTTCTATTATTTATTTAAGGTTTTGGTAGTTCATTTACAGTGTTATGCACATTCAATTTCACTTGGCAAAAGCATATTATATTAATTTATTATGGGCTGCACTTGCAGATTTGTGGCAAAACAAAATATGCATAGCCGCGGTAAATTTGACAACTGGTTTTTGTTAAAGTTTGTATTATTAATATTTTGTAGAAAACTTTGTTTAACTGTCATATTACACAATATTTGATGTTATTTAATGTTGGTTACTGTTTATTAAATTTGATAATATTCATCTGCATTTTTATGTTTTTCACATTTAAAGAAATTTTAGGTTTTCTTAGTTATATTATGTAATGTTGATATTTATGCTTAATTAGATTTTGCAAATAAAAAGGAAAAAAGAAGAATTGAATAAATAAACTTCTATTTAAGAAATAATTTTTTTTTAATTAAAAAGTTACATTCCTTATTAATTTAGGAAAAAAAAACCATACACAACTAAAAGTTGGGTTTTTACTATAAATATTTATTTTATTTCTTTTCTACATTAGTCACAAAAAGAACGCCAAAAGTAAGAGAGTGTCATATATTTGTGTTTTCTTGATTTCTTTGTTTTCAAGTTATTTACGTGTTATTCTTTTGATTTAAAGATGAAAAACGACTTGATAGATATTATGAATATGTAATATCCAGCTTCACAAAGTTAGAGAGATTTCTCTTAAGTATTGTTAAGATATTTTCTTTGTGTTCTTTAGGAGTAGACTTACATTTGTTAAGGGACTTCAGTAATAACTACTAAAGGAATCTTGCTGAGTTAAGTTGTTGGAATTTTGATGTATCAAAGTAAGGAGATTTCTCTAAGTAAGTCCATGTAAAAAGATTGAAGATTACAACAAAAAATATAAAGGGGGGTATTTATTTTATTTAGGTTTGTTAATACTTTTAATTTTTTTTTAGTTGATTGATTTTTGCTTGATGTGGCCTCGTGGATGTAGAATTAAAAAACCATGTTAATATTTGGCATTCTCCTTTATTTATTCTGTATTATTGTTTACTTGCCTCAATTAATTGGTTAATATCAAGTAAAATTGATAAAATTTAATATTAACAAATCTATTAGTTGGTATTAGAGGAAGTCATTAATTATTTGGTGAGATTCTTGATGTTAATATTTGCTTTAGTGTAGATATTGAAACTTAAAGAGAAGGAGATTCTATATCACAACCACCATTGCTTGAAAACACAAACCACTCGTATTGAAAGGTAAGGATGCAAGTATTCATTAAATCTATAGATAAAAAGGCTTGGCTGGTGAGTAATTCATGGTTAGAACTGTCCTACTATGATTGATGTTAACAATAGTACAATTTGTAAGCTTGAAGACACTTGGATAAGCACAAAAGATACCTTGGCGAATTTCAATTCAAAAGCATTGAATGCAATCTTCAAGCTACACATGAGGGAACTTCAGTGGTGAAACGTTATAAACCTTAAATGCTTGCTGACTTTGATACTAGATTAAATGATATTACTAATGAATATTATACTTCAAGTGAAGGACACTTAAGTTTATAAGAAAAAATTAGTGCTCACTTTCTAATAGGTTGGTAACAACAATTGAAGAAAGTAAGGACATTAATTCAATGAAGGTTGAAGAATTAATGGAATCGTTGACAACGTTTAAGATAAATCTAAAACAGTGAAAAAAAGAGAAAAACTTAGCATTTTAGGTTGAAATAAAGAACTCAGAAGATGCTGATCATTGAAGATTAAGAATTTATTGCACTTTACAAAAAAACTTCAACAAAATTTTAAGAAGAATAGGGCAGAGGAAAAAAATTTTTAGGTTTTCTCTAAAAGGTCTCCCGAAAATCCCTCTGGTCATAATGAAAAATGAGATATTTAATGCAAAGAATGTAAAGATTTTAGACACATATAAGCTAAATGTGCCAACTGCTCAAGAAAAAGTCAAGAACCATGAACATTACCTGGTGTAATGATGAATCAGAAGAAGAAAGCTTAGAAGATGTAAGTAATTACATTGCTTTTAACGTGTAGTCAAGTTTTGGAAAAGATAATAAAGTGCAGGAATCTAGTTTTGTTGCAACAAAATCAAGTGTTCATCATAACGAAATAGAAAAAATGCCTAACTTAAAATTTAGTCTCAATAAAAAGCTGTACTTGCGCTTTATTATTGACATGGATATAATGCATGCTTCTTATAAATAAATACTTGACATGTAGGTAGAAGTATGCAGTCACAATAAGTGTTTACAGAAGCAAGTAAGTAGTTTTCTAAAAGAACTATTTAAAGCAAAGAGAATAATGAGCTTAATAGAGATGATCATTGCTGAGAAAGATAAAACAATAAGCGAGGTGGAATATGAACTTGACTATACTTAGAAATTTTTGAAAATATTGAATTCAAGTATGTCAAAACTTGATCATATTTTGGCTTTGGATAAACATGGTAATGATCATCAAGGACTTGAGCACGTTGGAGAAAAGTCATTATGTTCTAAAATTATGTTTGTGAAAGCTACACCTGTTAAACTTAGATCTTAGTGTATTATTAAGAGTAAGTTTCCAAGTTATTGTAGTAGATTCGAAGCTAAAAACAAGATATTTGTTTCTACTTATCATTATTACAACTTGAGAGAACATATTCAACCTAAATGCTTTAAATTCCAAAAATTTTTAAAAAATAACTTGACTTTAACTAGTCCTAAACTTAGAAAAATACGAGTAACGAAATTAGAAATTACCTTCTTGGTTGCTTATACATCCTTAGAAGCATGTGCTACTAATGTTTGGTATTTTGACAATGGATGCTCTAAGTATATGATAGAAAATTGTACAAGTTTGATGTATTATGAAAGTTGCTTCAGGGAGCTGGTAACATTTGAAAATGGTGCCAGAGGACAATTCATTCAAAAAAGGGACATTAAATATAAAAGGGTTTCCAAAACTAAAAAATGTGTTTAATATGAAAAATTTTAAGCAAATTTGATTAGCATTAGTCAAATTTATGATGATAATTTTTATGTAAAATTTTTATATGAAAAATGTCAAGTTATTGATAAATTTGGCAATTGTGTTTTAAAAAGAATTAGATCTTTCAAAAATTATTATATTTTGATACATCCACTCACATGTCATAAAACTAATTATGATAATATAGAAATATAGCATCAAAAACTTAGTTATTTGAATAATAAAAATCTGATTAAGTCATTTTCTTCTAAAATTAGTGTTAAGTCTCCATCATTTTTACAAAAAGTTCAAAAAGACATTCATAAATTTATTCACTCACAGAGAACCATTTCACTATTTTATGGTATTAATTGATGTATTTATTGTTAGTCATATGTTTGTTTATTATTTATTCATAGTATTGTATTTACTAGATTGCTAGCATAGATTATCAAATTAAGGATACAATTTTTCGATTATTTGATAAAAATAATGCATCTAGATAATGCTGGTGAATTTACCTCCAAGACATTTAATGACTATTGTGCATTCGTTGAGATTGATAAAGCATCATGTTTCATATGTCCATACACAAATATAAATTAGTTAAATCACTCATTAAATGACTTCAAGTAATTACTTAAAGTTTACTATTATACATGGCATTGCCAATTTTTACGTGGGGACTTGCTATTTTGCATACTGCAATATTATTTATTATGTTGTATATAATTTTGTAATTCCTTCACAATAAACTAAGATAGAACCGCAACGATGTTTTAGGATTTATGTTAGTTTTAACTCACCTTCTATTATCAAATATCTTGAACTCCTAACATGTGATCTATTTATCACTTATTTTGTGGATTGTTGTTTTGATGAAATAATTTTTGCACTATTAAATGCAAAAAAGTTACTTTTGAAGTAAGATAAACAACATTTTTTAAAAGTATTTATTATGTCTCATTTTAACCCACTAATAATACAAAATTGACCAAATCATATGTTCATGTTGTTAATATACCAACTTAAGCGGTTGTTCTTGAAGAACAATCTAATCATAAGGCAACAAATAAATCATCCATTGCATACGAGAAACATGGTAAACTAGTTCAAAAGATATTATTCGCGAAAGATAAAATTAAAAAATCAAAATCATATTGAAAATAATACTTAGAAAAATAAGTATGTCTATACTTTTTGAACCACTAACTCCAAAAGAGTTAATTGTCGATGAAGAAACATTTGTCTCTAATTAACAAAAGTTTTGGAAGCGATATTTTTCACTGAAAAGACTATCACCCCTATAAAGATATTTAACTTAGAAAGTGAAGAAAAGCATATACATTACATATATTAGGAGAAATACGGGATTGTAATAAAATAATTATTTGTATTGTATTCTTATTCACAGTAGATATTAAAATTATGAAGATGATTATAATCAATAAACTATTAATAAAAGTAGACAGAGGCATTATTTGGTTCAGAAAAAATAAGTGGTTTAAGCATAATTGACTTATTTTGCTCAACGTGAAGTATTTAGATCAGTAGCCTAGGTACTTGAAAATGTCCAGCCTATTAGATACAAATTGATATTTGCAAATAATGTAATAAAAATAATAAGATTAAAAGATATAACATATAAGTCGTTGCTCATAGAAGGTTAGAGAAGGTCAAATTTGGTATTTAGATATTATTTGTATCAATCATCTAATTAATCATGAATGATTAGAATATAGGAGTTAGTCACTCAATATTTGACTAAATAGAAGCGTTTTATTCTTATAAAACCTATTACTAAAATAACCTTAAAGGATTTCTCACAAAGACCTAAAATTGACTTCAATAAAATATATTCTCCCATTATAAATATAATTACATTTAAATTTTTTAATAAGTTTTTTGACAGCCTCAGAAATATTTTGTATGCATTTCAGGGATGTAGTGATAGCTTATTTATATGAATCACTTGATGTTAACATCTATATGAAAATCTCTAAAAGATTTAGAATGCTTGAAGTATGTAAATCAAAAAATTATAGTTTGTTCTTAATTAAACTACAATGATCTTAGTATGGACTAAATAAGCTAGGTAATTGTAGTATAATCACTTCAGCGAATATCTGATTAAGAAAAAAAATATATTAATAAACCAATATGCGCATGCATATTCATAAAAAAAAATTAGAATCTAAATTCACTCTTGTACTAGTACATATCAATGACATGGATATAATTGAAACACAAAAATAGGTTTTAAAAATTGAAGAATACCTAAAGAGAAGTTTAAAATGAAAGATTTAAAAAAAATTAATTATTGTCTCGATTTGCAAATCGATCACAAATCCAACAGAATATTCATTCATTAATCTGATTATGTTAAAAAGATTTTAAAAATGTTTCAATATAGATAAAGCTCATTTGTTAAATACATCTATGATTTTTTGAACTTTTGATTCTTAAAAGATCCATTTTATCCTAAGGGAAAAATGAAAAAAAATACTTGGTATAGAAGTACTACATCTCGCTATAATCAAGACCTTATTATATCTAACACAATGAATCATATATGATATAACTTTTTTCATGAACTTGTTGGCTAGATTTAGTTTTGTACTGACTCTGCCATCAAAATGATGTTAAACATATTTTTTATTACCTTTATGAAATGATATATTTGAGATTATTTTATTGCATTGAATTAATATAAAATCAAAGACTAGTTAGTTATGTAAATATTTGTTATCATTTTAATGCAAACAAAACTCGTTTACGTACATGATATATTTTCACACATAGAAATATAATAATTTCATGGCAATTCACAAAACATTGGCATGTTGTAGAAACGCATACCCAATGTCCTAATGTGTAAACAATAACATTAAGAAAATACTAGTTGAAATTTTTTTTATAATAGTTTTAGTAATACCAAAACTAATATTTTGGATTATATATATATAATATATAATATATTAACGATGACAAAATAAGAGTACAAGTTTCGAAATCTATTTACTCGTACATATTTCATCCATATACCTTTAAGACAAAAGTATGTATATATATGTATTTACAAATCCACTACAACATAAACCCATATGCCTAACTCCTCTAGCTAGTCACCGCTCAGAGGATTTGCCCAAATTCACTGCTCGACTAGACGTACCTGTAAGAAACACAAAGGCCCAACAATAATATAGTACTTATAACATTCCAATCATATGATTAATAATCAGTTAGTATCATGATAATAATAACCTTTGTTTCTCTTTACCGTTTTTCCTTTCTTTCTTTTCATTTCATTGTGTTTTGCTCATATTATTCCTGGACCATTCCTAAATAAGGTAAACCATAAATTGTAACCACTGTACTCATCCTACACAACCCATTTTTTCTCAATTTTTTTTTCCTTTCTATATTTTCCTCACTACTCACTTACTTCACGTGATGAGATCCTCAAGAACCAAATCTCAAGAAAAGCACGAGAACAGGAAAAAACGAAGTTAGGAACGTTAAAACTATATTTGAACTTTGAATCTACCGCAACCTAATGACATCTTGTAGCCACAAACCTTGATATAATATTCAAAGAAAAGTTAAATCTTAGACACACAAACATCTTTTAGAAAGGAACTTAAGATACAAGAGATTGAATGCAACAAGAAATATTGTTCTTGATAAATTTAGTTTGCTCTCAAGGAACAAGGAAGCTCACAAAAGTGAATTTTCTGTCATTCTTCGACCTCCTCTCTTTCAATGTTTATAGGCATATTTATATGATGCCTTAACACAAACAAAACAAACCCTAGCAAAATAACTTCTCTAATATAGATTAAGCTTTTACTTGTTTGAATCTAATATAAATTAGGCCTTTACTTATTTAAGCCTAACTTAATAAGCTAACTAAATTAAAACTGACTTAAATTAAGCTTAGTAATAATGTTTTCAGTCCATTACAACTAAAATAAACCTAAACTAGTTAATTTATGTATTTTGTGCATAGTTAATTAGTGAAATTTCCTTGATATGCTTAGATCATGTTTATATGGCTTTGATTATGTTCCAAGCCTAATGCCTTAGTGAAATCTCCATGCAAGCTTTGCTTCCTCCACCACAAGAATGCGGAAACGAAGTTAGGAGCATTAAAAACATAGTTGAACTTTGAATACATCGCAACCCAATGACGTCTTGCAGCCACAAACCTTATTATAATATTCAAAGAAAAGATAAATCTTAAACCCACAAATGTCTTTCAGAAAAGAATCTAAGATATAAGAGATTAAATGCACAAAAAGGATTGTTCTTGATAAGTTTAGTTTGCTCTCAAGGAACAAAAAAGCTCACAAAAGTGAATTCTCTGCCATTCATCAACCTTTCCTCTTTCAATGTTTATAATAATATTTATATGATGCCTTAACACAAACAAAACAAACTCTAACAAAATAACTTACCTAATACAGATTTAGTCTTTACTTATTTGAACTTAACTTAATAAGCTAACTAAATTAAAACATACCTAAATTGGGCTTAGTAATAATATTTTCAACCTATTACAACTAAAATAAACCTAAACTAACTAATTTATGGGCTTTGTGCATAGATAGCTAGTGAAATCTCCTTGATATGCTTGAATCATATTTATGTGGCTTTGATCATGTTCCAAGCCTAATGCCTTAGTGAAATCTCCATGCAAGCTTTGCTTCCTCCAAGTATCTTCAATTAGCGCATTCAAAGCTTCCTTTATTTTATTTGTTTTTGCTTCTATAACTGAACCTTCATAAATGTGTAAAGGATCCCTAAGATGTGTTAGAATGCATGCTACCATCTCTAATGCTTGTGTTTCCATCATCATGCGTGTTTGCTATTATATAATTGCGATAATCTTGCCAAAACATAATCAATCATTGACCTACCATGTTGGCCAAATACACACCCACACATATGCTTCTAATTTTTTATTTTTTTTTACTTTCGATCACAAATGAACCCACCAATTTAACCAAATTAGTTTCAATTTCATAATTTCATCATTATACACATCAAACAATAAGAAAAATAATCAAACCCTAATGCATCCTCATTAGTCGCTTTACATGCATCCATATAACCCATTTTCTTCCAATATTTTCACATAAGCTATCATCACACAAATTTTACTACATCTATTATACAATATATTCATCAAAAACCCATCACAAATTCAACCATCCATAAACCCTAATTTGTCAAAACTTTACAATTTTGCATTTTACGTTAATAATAAAAAATTCTTCAATTATAAAGCTCTAACTTGTTAGTCTTAAATTCTGTCCATCGTCAATTTTTTCTAAATAATGATTTTGCTCTTTATCATCATTTGAGCCCAATTTCGCCAAATTTTTCCTCAACACGTTTCTAAAGCTTTTCTTATCTATTTCTCTACTCAAATAATTAATAAAATATAACAAAAATACAATAAAATATATGTGTTAAGGTACTTCAATAATACTTGAATTTGAGAATGCTACACATGCATTATGTGCCATATTTATAATACATGTAACTTATCTTTTACTACAAATATTTAATGATAATATACAAAGGTAGTTATAGTGACCATTGAATATATTATAGTGATTATATGAATAACACAAGACCAAATTAAAAGTATTACTTGACCAAATAAATAGTATTACTTGACTAAATAAATAGTAACTTTTAAAAAAATTTCTCAATATTTTGGTTAAAAAATTTAAGTTACAGTACCTACAAAAACAATTCCGACACTTCCAAGGGTAGCTAATATCAATTATATCTTTCAACTTTACATTATTTATAAACACTAAATTATCACTTGTATCCCTCAACTATTTTTTATGTGCATTTAAAGGACATGTTTATAAATTTTACTATTTACTCTCTGAAAACTCATTCATGTTTATCCCTCTTTTTAGAATAGATTGGACTGCATTATTTTCAAGGAAATAATGCAGTCCTTCGAGCGCCTATATTATTATTATTTATTTATATATATAATATCATATAATATAATATAAACTAATATAATAATAAATAATAAAATAATATTTTGGGGTTTACAAATTTTATAATATAAATAGAATAATATAATATAATAATAAAATAAATTATAATATTATTAAAATATAATAATTCATTATAAATCATCATAAATTATTTTATAAAATATTAAATTATTTTATATTACATTTGATTGTAAATTATTTTTCAATCAAATATAATATAATGTAATATAAATAATAAGGTATAGTATTTTATATATATATATATATATATAATAAAGTAAAATAATATTGTCTAATACATATTGTACCAAATATAATACAAGTTTTTATTTAATTAATTATAGTTTAGTTCAATCTAATTCATTTGAAATAATACAGTATAATATATGTTACCATATACACTCTAACTGAATATTTTCAACCAAAATAATAAGATCACATTTATTACCCTTACTTATAATAAAATTTTGTGCCACTACGCACAATTTCTTAATATATATATGTGTATGTATATATATATATATATATATATATTAAATGTACAAATTAATTTAATAGATAAATGCATATAATAAGACTTATTTAATAGGTAGCTACACATTTACATTTAGTATTCATAATCACACCATATTTATAGAGTTTATTTCATTGAGTATGGAATATCTAACCATCATATCTATTAATGTTTACAGTATTTATGTGTTTAAATACATAAATTTTATAATTAATAAAAAAAATTATATTAAACATATAATAATTATATCGTAATTTCATGTGAATTTGTATCAAATAGTTTGTAGCTCTTGTATTATTCCACAAGAAATACATTGCATGTAAACACATTAATAATATTTATGGACAGCGCCAGGCCCGGACTAGTATATAGTACAAGTTTTAACATATTATATCATACGAAAGGAGTATTCTATATTCATACAGAATGGACCTGACATACGATCCACTTGTTGTTTTCTAGAACTCCACTAAATTAAATTAAATTAAATAGAGCACCAACGGTTAGTGTCCACCAGCTCAGTTAACATACAGGAAAACTACTGGGTAAATTCGGTTGATTTGTGGTGTTAATACCATTGTCTTGGTACAAGGCAACATTAAAAGCAGTCAAATGCTCAATATAATCCAATAGTACACAAAAAAGGTATGATAAAGAACACAAAAATGATCCAGTACAACTATTGGTGATCGACAGGAAGCAATAAGACTCACTCACTTTCAAACCTAAATTTATTGTACCCTTTCTTAAACAGACAATCTTAAATCGAAATTTGTTGATCAGTACCAACAATCTGCTCCCTCATCTTGCTCAGATGACTGCTGCTTTTTTGGGGGTCCAGAAGTTCTTGGGTATCCTCCAAATCTTTCTTTCCCAGGCTTGGCAATTTCAACATGAATCAGTCTGCCGTCAAGTAACTGATGTAAATGATAGCAATATGAGTCTACAAAATTATAATGTAGCCCGAAAGCAACAGTAAATTTGGATGAAAGATACCGTGTGATCCATGTTCTCCATGGCAAGCAAGGCATCATCTTGACTAGTATATTGAATAAATGCATATCCTTTGGATTTCTTTGTCAATTCATCCTTGGCAAGCTTTACTGCCACAGATAGTATAAACAGGTAACTGAATCTAAAAGCATATATGGAAACAAAATGACAAATGTGAGAATACGCAAAGATATCAAATTTATACACAGCTAATGACTGAAGTGGAGAGAAATGACAAATACCTTCTGTGATTTCACCAAAAGTAGAGAATTCCTTTTGCAACTTGCTCTCATGAGTATTAAATGGCAAATCTAGCAGTCCAGTATACAACATCAGAACCAGGAAAATTTTAGAAAAAAAAACTTCCGTTGGTTCTCTGTTTCTTGTCTTTAAATATCATGGTGCATCATATCTCTTTAAGAAAATGGCCTACAAATTATTCTGGTCCAGTAACATAACTGATATGTATTGTATACTACCAATCTATATATTCATAAGCCACATAATGGAAATGAACTATACATAAACTAGCAACGTCATAAACAAAGATGACCATTTAAAATAAGAAATGTGAATCAATTGTTGACTTCTTTTGGCAAGACAGTGTTCTGGGTATTTTGAAACAAACTTCTTTGGAAAAAAATGTCAAAACTAAGGTAATTCACATTAAACTCTTTACTACTCATTCTTATGGTAATAGGTTGTATCAGAGAATTCAGTTAACTCAATGAAGCCTTTTTCACTAATATTATCAATTAAGAGACCTGTTCCCCAACTCCCTGAACAACATTACCACTGTCAATCTCATCATTGTAGGATCTATTTTAGACATTTGCTTGTCTGTACATACTTGCAATCCACCCAACTTGTGTGACAAGCTCAAGGGTAAGGTTATAGAAGCCACATTTAATCTTTACTCAGCATCTCATGCACTTTGGTTTTGCATCCCAAAGAAGTTACCCAGCTTTCAGTTGATAGCCTATGTTCCTCTGTCCTTTGTATAAATTGGTATGCTAATTTAGAAAATTGACATTTGGGATAGTCTTGCATTATGTTTTCTTCAAAACCTCATTTTTGTATCCGCCGTGGAATTTTGAATGAGTTAACGTGTTTACAGGAGCTGTTATTAACATTCAGGAGATCTTCAAGTATCTTTGGTTCATAACCAAATTTCTACTCATCCCCCCAGCATCCCTCCACCAAACTCCAAGAACAGGAAGAATTATTTTCATTTTTTGTTATGTTTCTTCCAGTTGAACTTTCTTATGCTGGAATATGTTACATGTTTTCTTCAAGTAAACAACAAATCAGAATCCAATGTTTAACCTTAGCTAGACAGTTACTCTCTGAGAGTTCAACTGTATCCAGAGCCCTAAATTTTGGTAATAAATAGGTTTTTTTTTGGACAAAAGGTTCCAAATCTCAAACTCAATATCCAATATTGCTTGCAAATTCATGTACACTAGATGCATAATGCCTTATGAGCATCCTTGTCATCACCTCCAGTCCTTTCACCACCTTAAAACTAGGCATGTTAGTCATTTTAACTACAGCAATGATGCTAAATATACTTCAATTATCTCAGATAGGTTTCTCATACTTTCTCCCTAACTAGAGGTACCAATGAACAAAACCATTTCCGATTTTCCTTTCTTCTACTTGTGCATTTGGAATTCCTTATCCTAGCTAACCTCAACATGAACCTATTGTTCTCAATATTATGTATCAAAAAGAAAGGATTGGTTTTAAAATTAATCCAATATGTTTCTCCTACCAACCCAATTATTATATGTTGGTCACACAAATAGCACAAGCAACCATTTAAGCTAAGTTGCTGTAATCCAAGACATAAGATAGCAAACAACATTGTTTTCAATCTTGGCCACTTTATGCATTTTGGAATCAAAAAATGAAAAATGAAAAAGGATTTACAATAATAGTCACCCTTAGAAAGCTCTTGGTCATTTATCTCAGCTACTCCTCATTACATATGCTAAATCACAAACTCAATACCACATGCCCAGTCCCAGAAACATCTTCTAAAAGCAGTTCCTCACATCCATATTGTGTTCAGTTATCCTATAGCTCCAACAATTATGCAATCAATAAATAGCATGCACTTGGGTTCCTCTAATAGCACAGTATCACGTCCCACATCAGATAGAAGATAGGTTGATTTTGAATTTATAAAGGCGAAACACTACCTAGAATGCTAATTTTTTAAGTTGATGGTAAACATTTGGCACGTAATAAGTGGTATCAAAACAAACTCAAATTCTCATTTGCAAACACCTGCATCTTGTGTCCCAATAAAGGATCGTCATGTGAGACTTGAGTCCCCCAGATATCGTGGGGATGAGTAAAACAAGTCAAGTGGGTCCATGATAGATGGACTTGACTGTGACAAAGACGTCACGCAATTGGATAAGTGAGAATGTCACATCCTACATTAGATATCACATGAACCAATCTTAAATTTATAATGGTAAGTAGATAGCACTACCTAACATGCTGATGGTAAACGCTCGGCCTGTGACAATAGGTTAGGTAGATTGAGTAGGACGTCAACAAGAACAAAGAAATAACTTCTATCAATTAAAATAAGATCTCAAACTAGATTCCCTATTTCTACCTAATCCAGAGGCATTCTAGTTCCATTACACCTCTTCATATTCTTTTGTTGTTCTATTACATCTCTTCCTCCTATTCATTTGTTTACAAGCCATAGAGGAGAGATTCTAGTCATAGCAAAAAACCACTATCCATTGCTGAACAAATAAGCTATACTACAAGATCTAATGCCATAGCATTCTGAGGATTTTTGAAATCTCTATTGCTTCAGCTAAGATTGTTTTGGTAAACCACCGAAGGCAATCAGCATCTTGATCATCTCATTTAAGTTTTAAGCCTTACTTCTTTCAAAGAAAAATCACATTATTTCTAAACCAGAAAAAACATAATATATTGGACAAAATAAAATTTGACCATCCTTGTTTCTTCTCATAAATATTACACAATGTCTTCGGGACATTTATAGGTAGTAATTTCTGACACATCATCGTAAATTGTCTAGCCTTAAGGACAATCATCTTTCTTGGGAATTGCAAGTAGTTCTCATGCTATTCATCCATATATGTGCATTTTCTTAGACATTACAAGTTGTACATGGCATTGTTATAGTAGGTTCCTTACAAAGGAAAGTTAAATTCAGTCTAGCTATAAAATTAATTGTTTAAAATAGCACAATTTTCATGTTCTACAGAAAAAAAATCTTAATTGAAAACCAAAAACCTCTCTTTTTACGAGTGAACATGTCTCAATTACGAGTGAACAGACTAGCGAATCTCTGTTAAATCCATACGCAAGAACTAATCAGAATTATGACACATTACCAAAACAAAGGATCTCAACACTAATTGATCGAAAAGCATATTTTCATTTGAAAACTGATAAAATAAAAGACCAAAAAAAAAGGCATAAAAGAAAAGGAAGAAATGCCTTTACTTCTAACCATGATTCTGCTTGCAAGTGGATAATTAGAGAGCGCTGCTCTCAGATTCAATGCTCTACGGTTCGCACAATTTGACTGAGAAATTGCGTAGATGGGTGGTTGGTAAGAGACCGTTGCTGCCCACATACTAAAAGCTACAATTGCAGCAGGAAAAAGGCAGCGATTTGGTGGGATGAATATGGCGCTCAGCCGCTAACTACCGTCGTTAAGAGCTGTATGATGAAAGCGCGTCTGTTTTATTAGAATGTTTATATATATGTACGTATATAAACAAAGAAACCCGGCTCAATCATCCGAATTATGTGATTAAAAAGAAACTTTGAGTCGGCAAATTCGGCTCGGATCTATAATTTAAATTAATTTAAAATTAAAATCATCAGTTTTAATTTAAATCAATCCGATCTAATTCAATTCAAAAAAACCAAATTGAAACCATTGATGAAATCATTGATTCAAAAAGAGACGGGAAAATGACAAAAAGAGAAGGGTGCAGCATGAGATTTCCCAAAAATTATGAACACAGAGTAGAAGAATAAAAGAATGTGGCTCAAAAATAAAATGACAAAAAAAGAGGGTGCAACATGAAAACTTGCTAAAATGGTCGGCCCTCGTGGCGATTGGCTTTAATATCCGGCCGATTTACCTAAAATTCGAGTGTATGACCGTTGGAGGTGTGGTAAGAGGCGAAAGGAAAGAGTGCCGCACGCAAGGCATGATGTAAAATGACAACACTGCCCAAAAAAAGAGAGAGATTAAATAAAATAATACTGCAGTAAATTATTAATATGACCATAGAGAAAAGAAGAATACAAGAATATAAAATGAAATCAAGTACGGCACAATTTTAATATTAATTTTTTATAATAAATATTTTTTTATTATTCTTATTGTATACATATGTACGTGTACGTGTACATATAAAAAGTTTGTTATATTGTTTAAAACATGTTTGGTTATATTATTGAAACTTAGGGAATAAGATTAAAAAATTTTAAAAAAAATTAGCCCAGTCAAAAAATAAACTTCTAGATAAGTCCTTGAATCTAGGCTAGATCATAGTTTTCTATCACTCCCCTTACAGCACCTGCTCTACACGGGCAACGATTGTAGCAGGGCTTGTCAAGTAGATTGTCCTTTTATTGCACAATAAGAAGTATCAATTGAATTCTTTCCCCTGTACATTCGAGGCAAACCAAAAACAAAATTCACGCTTAAATCTTCTTAGTTTAGCACAGGCAATAGCATGTATAACCCTTGTGACATCTCCTTACTCTTGACTTTCTTACATATCACACATCTTTCTATGACTCTTTTAATATCTTTGATCATGGTTGGCCAATAAAAGTGTTCCTTGAGTGCCTTTAATATCTTCTTTTCTCCAAAATGATATAGTAGATATTGATTTCTTGAGATTTATGAAAGGTCCAAATTCGAAACAACATAATTAAGACTAAACTTTGATGCCTTACTAACTACTGTAACAAATTCTTTTTAGATTGAAATAATAAACAAAAAAGTAAAATTAAGTAGAATCAACACCAAAAAATTAAAACAAAAAAAAATAGACATAATAGCAAAAGAGTAAGAGAATTCAAGTATAAATTAAACTCTTCTATAATGCATAATTCTAGTGATAAGAGAGTGGGTGATCAATCAACCAAGAGAATAATATATTGCCTCAAAATTAGCAAGATAGAGGATACAAAATGGAATGATTAAGATTTACAAAGACACTGCCAAATATTGAGTTTGTGCTTTTTATTTAAGGTATATAATAAGTTATTTGCTTGGTATATAAGATAATAACATCCTTGTTACACTATTTCTTTCAACTTATTTAAAATAAAAGAGAATAAATGGATATTTCTGAAGCACAGAAAAATATTTCTGAAAAGATTGCCCAAGTGCTTACAGCCATGCCCATAACTTGCTAATCATATTCCTTGCTTGCCCGTGTACTGGAGAGAATTTATTTTTTCCCCTTGTGGATATATGAACTTTGGTTCTACTTTTATTTGTACAATTATTCTGTATAGTTTCCTTACAATACGTAACCACCATGCCTCCCTTGACTGGAGAAAAGATCCCTGGTTAGCTCATGGAAGTTTGCATCATCCACTGCAAATTCATTATGGTTAACATCAAAAGCTGTTGCAGAAAAGGCATCAGCACCGCTAATATCGTCAAATGATACCAAACCTTGTTGCTGCTGCAGTTGTTCCGGCTGCTGCTGAGATAGCTGATTATTATACTGACTGTAATTGCCAAAAGCTGCAGTCACAGAAGCTGCATACCTTGGATTCTGCTCGTTTCCAAGTCCGAAATTTAAGTTGACAGGACCCTTTTTGCTTCCAAATGAAAGGTTTTTGCTGGGACAGCCTGTAAATTGTTGCACCAAGGCACGAAAATTGTTAGCGTTGGCATTAAGAAGAGTTGTTGGTGTCTTCTTTGAAGCTCTTGATCTTCTTCTAACAGGTTTTGATACACACCCTTCTCGGGTCAATTGATCATTGACTGAGAACGAGTTGCTCGGGCTTAAAATGCTTTCAGACGCCCGGACTCCGGTGGTAACAGCAGTAGCGTTGGAATATGCAGTAGAAGAAGCAACATGATCTTCATCCATGCTAATTTGCTGATAGAATTGCATCCATTCACTAGAACCAGACATAATTTTACAGTGATCACTGTTATACTCTGTTGTTGAAGCTGTTTGGTCGTGGAAAGAAACAAAGCTTAGGTTAATGTAAATATATAGAGATAAATTCCGGTCAAAGTATACATGCATGCTGTTGACAATTCCTACTTAGTGCAAAAGAAATGCTTGAAGCCAAAGCAATGCAGCTTCCAGGAAACATCTTCAAATTTTTTTTATTTTTTTAATTCCAATGAGATGATCATATCTTGGTAACCTCACCTTTTGACTCTTCGCGGGTTTAGCTTGGAACTTTATGAGAAGGTCTTGGTCAAAAAAATCTTATTTAGAAAAGATAAATATAAAATTTGAGTAATAACAATTTAGTCCCTAATTTTTCATGGTTTTCAGATAATGACATTATTTGTCTATATATTTATAATATGTGCATACATCATGATGGATTTATTAACAACCCAAATTATGTACAATCAGTTTAACCATTCAATTCATCTCGCTCCCACAACAAACTAAACAAAGCGGTGCATAAAAGGATATCCATCACATATACCCTCCCTTATAATAATAATAATAATAGAGAGTGAGATTTTCTATTTTCTAGGGATGGAGAAGGATGAAAGGAAAAAAAAATGAGATAATTTATTACATGTTTAAATTATTTTAGTATTACATTATGGTGGTCAAATTTTAATAATACGAGGACAATGAAATCATGTCAATAGGGGTTTGTTTGATATGAGTGAACAAAATTATATTTTTTTTAATAAAACTAAAAAAATTGTAGACCTAGATGTTATTACTCCAAATAAAATTTAATTGCTTTGTGATGGCTACCTCTTTCTTTATACTTGATCTCAAGTATTTTTAGATTAAAATTTTCTATGCCAACAGTTTGTGACAAAGATTGAAATTATAAACAATTGACAATGCCCAACAGCCTCTTTTGACTGGGTTAGCTTGAATTTGCCTTCTTGATTTTCCATCTACCTCTCTATGTTTTCTTCTTTTTTTTTAATTCCTAGGAATTTTCTGGTAATTTAGAAACAAACAAGTCTCCAAATCCAGTCATTTTCAAATAAATTGAAAGCATTAGCACAAGTTGTACTTCTCAGTTTTTCAATTACAAGTGCACACAGATAAATTCTGTCAATCTCTTGACAAAGAGACAAAAATATTAATTTTTCTGTCTTAAAAATGTAATCAATTTTGTATTTTTTTTCCCACCTAATCGTTGGAATCATATTCTTTTGGTGGGTCATTAGCATTTTTTTTGAAAGTGGATCGTGGGTAATTTGATTATCTTAGGTCTTAGAAAGACATTTCAGAGATTGAGATGGTAGTGTCACAAGGGAGTTTGCTTAGCCCCAAAAGTAATTGCATGATTTTGCTTCAACCCCACCCTGTTATGCACCTGAATCAATTCAAATCAAATCAAATCGTGCTCGTTTTCCACACACGAAAGTTCAACTATGAAGTTGAAAGGAAACTACCGATGATTTAATTAATATAATTAGTACTTGCTTGCTCGCTCTGCACTAATTCACAAATCACAGTCTAATATTTGTCTGTCTGATCCCAAACTTTTTTTTTCTTGTATTACTATAAAATTATTGTAACAAGCTGCGTAAGGGTGCCTCTGAGCAATTCAAACCCATTAAAGGGAGTGAGTTCAATCAAGGTATTCGTTGTAATTGGTGGGTTTTTACCAGCTTTTATGGTTGGTTACTTGTCTTGGCAACTATGAAACTTACATCTATCCTAACATTATAAATTAGAAAACACATGGTTGATTTTGATTAATCATACACCCTCTTGCATGGAGTAAAATCCACTTCGTTTACTCAACATGAGACAAATATCTCTCATGTTTTTCCATTTTATTAGGTTAACCACTTTTATCTCTCTTTTATTTTTAATTTAACTTAATATTTATAACAGTATTCACTTTTTTTTTAATATTTTTAAATTTTTATTTGAGATTATAATTTTTTTACTTTAAAAATTAAATTAAAAATATATTTAATAACACTAACATCTATTGAAATTCACTCATGCTGAATTTAATGTATTTATTTCGTAATAATTATAGATTAAAAGTTATCACCTTTTTATATCAAATCAATTGTAACTCTAATATCATATCATCTTTAAAACTCAAATTAAGATTTAAAACTCCAAAATCATTCTAAAGAATTGTGTTTACATTTTTTATAATTCTTACAATTGTTTTCGAAAATTAAAATCATTTATTTTTTCAAAAATTCTTAATTTTTATAACGTATATTTAATTTTACGGGAGCATTTATATATAAAAAAAATTGAGTTTGTATTTTTGACTCGCCAGTATATTAATGTCAAAATCTAAATAATTTGTAATGTCGATATGGAAAGTGTATTTATAATAAAACATAAATTAAAAAAAATGAAACGCATTAATGCAAGCTGCATGCTATTCAAACTTTATACATGATTGGAACTTTAATTATTTTTCAATAATTTACAAATAACTAATGAAAGTAACCCATATACATATTTAATTTCTATTCAATTATTAAGATTAAAATTAATATCTAGAAAATCGATTGAGTTGGATCCTTCAGCTTAACTCCTGCCACTAAGCGAGGAGGATCATATCTCGGAGCAGGTCTCACTACTTGCAATTTTGACTGTATTCCACAACAACATGGTTGAATAACGGAATGGTTGGTTGAATGACCACAGAGTCAAACCAGTATTGTGTATGGCTGGAGTTCATTGGAAGAAAAGTGGGGAAGAGGATGCATCTAAAAGGCTTACTGAAGCAAAGAAATAGAGAGCCGAATTCACCTCCATATGTGCTCAGAAAACTTGAAGCTGAAGCTGAAGCTGAGACAGGCAAAGAAACATGATAGAATTATCTGTGCTGGTGAAAGAAGGAGTCCCTTTGGCAAATAGTTTTGACTTGGTGGTCCAGTTGTAAATAATTAAAGAAAAAGTGAGGGGGCAACAATGGTTTCTTTTAGGATGAGGGTAGTCTTGACCCAGCCGGACCCGATTTTAGATACAGTGTTGAGAATAAAAAGGTTGAATTAACCATTGGATGAAGCATGAAAGGTAAATAATATAATTAACCAAAAGAAATGTAACGGGGCAAGATGGTAATGAGATACTAGAAAAAGAATTGGGAAGGTTGGGTACTGAAATTGAACCATAAAAAGGGGGCAACCATGATTTTTCTTTTCTTCCGAAATGGTGGGTGTCTGTCTCAGGAACTGAAGAATAGCATGTAGTGTGAAAGGACTAATAGTATGTTGATGTGTCTCCTAGACATGATGGGTCAAAGTTGAACAAGAAAGAAAAGGACTTAATTAAGAGAATTTTATTATTATTATGATCTTTCACGGGGGATAAGAGTTAATTGACTTGGTCTTTTCTTCGCCCGCCCACAAAGCTACAACAAAGTCATTTGACTGGATCAATCATCAACATTTTCCACACAATCTTGATAGTGCCATTAGAATTTCCAAAAGCAATTTGAAAAAAAAACATAATTCCATGCGCAGACAATGCAAGACACAATGAATCGGTCAACAAAATCGGAATGGAAAATCAATAGAGCCTTCTCTAATATTAATGGGCCGCTGCTGCCAAATTGACAACGATACTGTCAAAATTTAGGCATTGGAGGTTTAGACTCAAATCAATCCAACAGTAAATACTTTTTTACTATTTTAAAAAAAAACTTAAATACTATTTGTGCTTTTTATTTCTAATATAAATTCAATAAATAAATAAGATTTGTAGGTTTTTTTTAAAAAAATTACAATTGGATTAATTTATTTAAATATTTGTAGTCAACGTTGTTAAGTTAAAAATTTTATATTAATTTTATTTATAATATAATTACCAAGTATTCAGTATTAAATTAAAAACAAATATTTTTAAAGAATTTAAATATAAAAACTTCAAAATTAAAAATAAATATTTACTTAGTCAATGCATAATTTAAATTATAACCAAATAATTAAAAATAAAATAATCAATAATAACGTTAAATAAAATAAATATTTCTCTATATAACTGTTATTATATAGAGTTTAAACGAAATATAAAAAATTATGATTTTTTTATTAATATGAAATCTATTTTTATTTATAATTAGTTCAAATTAAATTTTTAATGACTACCTAAATATTATTCTTATATGAAGTATCACTATCACTAAGAGAGTTCTTGCTGTAGCATAGCAGAGTTTGCGTAGACAACAGGGAAAATTCAAGTACGAAAATCACCCATCCGGCTTGCTTATTTTAAGTTGTAACATGATACAAATATAAAAACTTAACAAGCAATTCTAGCACAGCAGGGAAGAGATGTCTAATGTGAATACGTCTAGAGAAGATATTGATAAGAAGAAAGCAAGGGAAAATTCATAGTAGAAGGAACCAAACTACCTGAAAGACTAATGCGAAAGAGAAATGACCTAAGAAGCTCTCTTCTGGAATGGTGAATGCCATTCTGTTTGCTGGCTTCCTTGATCATGGCAACCGCCTCTCTTCTTTTGAGGCCTAGGCTCGTGAATAGAGAGTGTCCTAGGCTGATTTGCATCAGGAATCTCCTGCCATTTTTCGATCTTCTTGCAAATCTGCTCTCAACTCTGTTCCAGCATTACCTGAAGAATTTCCTCCGTTTAAAATCAATGCGCGCCCCAACGCTCGTCTTGAGGAAGGAGGTGTTGTTCGAATTATTTCCGTCTGCTGGAGAAAACCCACATGAAGTTATGTCTCGGAAAACCCTTCAAGGTTCAATGCCGACAGACTACCGAGAAGTTGAATATTGCAAGCAGGATTGTTGGCTGATGCCGACGGACTACCAGAGCTGCCATAACTTCTGTTGCAACAGCGGTTCCAATAATTGCAGGCACCAACAATTCAACTTTCCTTTCGAGAAAATCAAGCAACTTCTTCTTTGCTGAGTCATGAGCTAAAAGTGATCAGATGCATCAATGATTTGCCTTCAGAAGCTGTATGCTACAGTCGAAACCTGTAATAACATAGCCGACGCAAGCAGCTCTGCAAGATTAACTTGAGTGATATCGAGGTTACTACCGAGCTTTTTCACAATTCCAGCACAAACAAAGGGGTTCTGAACCATTTTTCGAGCTCTGGAAATCTCAGCCGGTAATTTCCACGAATCAATTGTGAATCACAACTTCGTTCTCAGTATCTTCTACTTTGGGGACGCAATCAAGAGCTTCATTGTCAGATAGTTAAGTATCAGACTTATTTTTTCAAAGCACAAGAAAATCCGAGGGAAGAAGCGGACAGAGACCCATGATCTTTTATGAAGAAAAGGGGAGCATTTGAGGATTATTATACAACCATCATTTACATTCAATGGGGTGGTAAAATTACAACCCAGGGGTAAAAGTGAAGTAAAACTGAAGAAACCACAAAACTGCTATATTGAATCAATCATATTATCCCATTTATACGAATCTAGGGTCTTTTTTCTTTGCTTTTTCAGTTTTCACTCTACAGTTATTTCCAATATAGTTGTAAGTCTGGGTTTTCTGTATGTCCTAAGAAGCAAAGAAGAGCACACAACACTAACAGATGACAGCGCCATGCAAGCACCAGCCGCCCATGGTGGCAACACCATCCCTGACAAAGGAAAGAAAACCCCAGCTGCAATCGGGATCGCAACCACATTGTAGGCCATGGCAAAGAAATAATTCAAACGAATACGAGAGAAGGTTTTTCTTGAGAGATCAATGGCTGTGATTACATCTTCCAAGTTATTCCTCATCAAGACGTAGTCGGCTGCTTCAATGGCAATATCTGTCCCTGCACCAATAGCCATACCAACATCAGCAGCAGCTAGAGCAGGAGAATCATTAATTCCATCCCCGACCATAGCTACAATGCTTCCATCTTTCTGAAATGAACAGATGACTTTGGCTTTTCCTTCAGGCATAACCTCTGCCCTCACATCTCGAATGCCAACCTGCCAAAAACAATCAATCTTACTTTCCGCTTAACAACAAATTTGACAATTTATAAAAAAAAGATTATATCATTTATATTTTTTCATATTTGTTGATGAATGATGAATATTCCAGGCAAGCAATGTGTTCAGGATAATTGAAATAAAAACATTTAATCATTTTCTGTCCAAATTTCAAACATTGCATTAGAGCACTAATCAATAGATGGTTCTACACAAACCTCTTTAGCAACAGCCCGAGCTGTCCTCCAATTATCCCCCGTCACCATGACTGGCCTCACACCCATTTTAATGAGGCCCTCAACAACTACAGCCGCTTCTCTCTTTAGTGGGTCCGCAACCCCCAAAATACCAATCAAGTTATCATCATATCCAACAAGTATGCCCGTCTTTGCACTTTCTTCAAGTTCTACAACAAAACTTTCTACATGGTCTGGAATGGAGATTCCACTTTCAATCAACAACTTCCGGTTACCCACCTGTTCAGGATATATATTGCCTCCAATAAGCAAACTCCCAAAAGAAATATAGCATACCTCTCAAGCCTCCATCTGTTAAACAGCAATAGTTTTTTAGAGCTAGAAACTCACCAGAACCCGTTTTCCATCTATGAAGCACTGGACACCTCTTCCAGGCACAGCAGAGAAATCTGCGACATCACGAAGCCATCCAGAAACAGTGGACTCTCTGCTGTGGTTTTGGGCATCTTGGTCCAGAGAGGGATCATCAAAGAAATGGAAATGGCGTGCATACTCCACTATTGCTTTTCCCAACGGGTGTTCACTGCTTGCCTATCAAATGGAAGAAGAAAAAATATTATTTTTCTGTAGATTACCTTCTGTTGTCTAATATTTAAACAAGATTACACCCTTCTACCACTCAAAAACAAGTCTATAATATGCAAGTAAATATATCTAATAGGGAAACAAAAGTAAGATCCATTCAATTTTTTATCCCAGCATGTCATACTAATGTATGGCAGACATGAGTTTCTAGAGTTGCACTTAAGAGAGAAGGGAGTAATGCTTCAAGTGGTCAAGATATCAGAAATTACCTCTGCAGAAGCCACTAACGTAAGAAAATCACCACGATCCATTCCCGTGAAAACCTTTGCTGTTGTAACAGTCGCTTTTCCTTGAGTTAGGGTGCCCGTTTTATCAAATATCACATACTTGACTTTCTGAGCTCTTTCCAAAGCATCCCCTCCTTTGATAAGAACACCATTGTTAGCCCCAATACCAGTTGCAACCATGACAGCTGTTGGTGTGGCCAAGCCAAGAGCACAGGGACATGCAATTACCACCACTGATATCGAAAACATGAGGGCAAAAACAAAGTAATTGCCCTGTTCAGGAAGCCATTTTTCTGGAAATGCTCCAACAGCTCCAGCAACATACCTATTTAGCAATCAACAAAGAAAGTATAACTAGAAGGAGGTATACACTATTGTGGTGCTGTTAAGCACTCTTAACAACTGGACGAGTCTAGTAATCAAGTGAAGATGTCAACTACAACACTGTAAACATACCAGCCCAAAAAGGTCAAGAATGACATAGCAACCACTGTCGGAACAAAGATGCTAGCTACCTGCAAATCAAAAAAACATCAAAGATGATAAATGACTTTCACAGTATGCAGTCTCAATACTTTAATACCAACTAAGCATGTGACCCAACAAAATGCCATGAAAGGTGGCACTCATATCAGTACAGCCAATTTTCTGTAATCCTCATTTAATCTCACAACAGATGACCAGTTTATATCCCCAAAATATAGATCTTCGACAATATCTTTAACACTCCATGAATTGTAAATGCAATTATTTGCAATCAATATTTTGCAAATGCCAGAACAAAGATAAATATCAATTAGTTTATTTATTTAGTTTGTAAAGACATTTGGTTAATTTATATATGCAAATCAACGTAATTATCAGACTTAGCACAATGTAGATTGACTACACATGGTTAAACTTACAAAATCTGCAAACTTCTGGATAGGAGCTTTTGACATCTGGGCCGTCTCAACCAAACTAATTATCTGACTTAATACAGCATCAGATCCTACTTTGGTAGCTTGTATGTGAAGAGCGCCATGTAAATTTATTGTGCCCCCAATAACTGGTTTGTTGATCTCCTTTAAAACTGGTACAGATTCACCAGTCACCATACTCTCATTAACATAACTTGTACCCCATATCACGATACCATCGGCAGGAATCCTTGTACCAGGAAGAACCTTTAATGTGTCACCAGTCTGAATCAGCAAAGAATCAATTTCTCTTTCATCAATACACTTCCCTCCTATAAAACCGATAAAAAACAATGCTTAGTTCAACCAAGGGTTTTGAATTTTACTTTTAGCATCAACCAGATCAAAATAAAACAACCCACTGTCTGAATATCCTAATAAGCTTTACTACGAGTTTGACCACTCCATCAGATGAGTAAAGTCTAAACTATACCTTTGAAAAGCCAAAAAAAATAACATAAAGAAAATAAAAAAGAAGTAAAAAAAAATAGAAAAAACATACCTTTATCTTTGACTACCAACAGCGCCGTTGCTGGTGCAAGTTCAACTAACTTCTTGATGGCATCTGAAGTTTTTCCCTTTGCAAGGCATTCCAAGTACTTACCCAATAATACGAATGTTATCAGCATGGCACTTGTTTCAAAGTATGTGGGAGACCAAAACCCTGTTACTGCACCATATAGAAGTGCACCAACTGAGTAGAAGTAAGAGGATGAAGTTCCCAATGCAACCAAAACATCCATGTTAGTTGAACCATTTCTTAGGGCCCTGCCAGCTGCAACATAGAAGCGCTTCCCAACAACAAATTGAACAACACTCACCAATGCCCATTTTAACCATTCACCCATTTGGAACGGTCCGCATCTCCAGAGCAATAAGGCATACACCAGCGGTATGTGAGGACAAATCACTCGTATGAAAAAGATAGGAATCTGGATTCAGTAAGTACAAAGAATTAATTTAGGAAAGAAAAGAATATGCTTGTGCCAAGAACATATTGATGATCTCTTTACAGATATATAATATAGCACACTTTTATAACAAACTTCCCCTAATAACCTACTCCTACTCTCACTAAATGTACTTTTAAAAAATGCCAAAGTATGATCAATATTTCTTCTTTAAATCAAAATTCAGAGGGTCTTCATAAAAGTACAATGTTCATAAGATGCGTGAAAGTTGGATCAAAATAGTTGATCATAGGTGCAGTTTCCTCTGGAATATTATTGTTTGGGCACAGCTGGGCTACCAACAAACATTCAGAGTCCTCCCAGTTACCCCACAACAAACGCTTGCACTACAAAGAACAAGGGACTGAGACATAATGCAATAAACTGCATACCAGAAAAGAATAGGGAAAATAATATAAAAACTTTACAAAGGAGTTGGACAGTAATCTACCAATCTCATGCATTAGGGTACAGGAACCCAAAAAAATAAAACGGGGAGAAAGGATACTAACACTGAGAAATAGGCTTGAAGTAAACAGCCGAAACATATTAGAGGCTTCTTCAACATCTCTAGATGTCATTCTTGCATAAGGATTCATGACATGTAATTTAAACATCCCCTTGCTTCCTCCCTCAATCCCGTCAACTATGGATCTAGAACTGGTAACTTCGGGATCAAAAAGAACTTCTAGTTCTCCTGAAATCCTGTCAAAGCGAAATTGTCTCACCCCATTAAAGTTTCCAAGTATACCTTCTAAGAATTGTACATCCAACTCATTGAGTACCCCAGCAACCCCCAGTAAAATTTTATCCTGTCCACTGCTCTGTACAAATGAGGCTTCAAACCCAGCATCTTCAATTGCATTGACTATCTCATCCTTACTAATTACAGTAGGATCATATTCTACCTCTGCTAATGAAGTAGCCAAGGCAACTACTGCTCTCTCAACACCAGGAAGATTCCTCAAAATACCTTCAACAGAGTTAACACAGGCAGCACACGTCATACCCCCTATGGTGAACTGCCCCAATATGGTTCCACATGGCTTTCGTCCAGATGTACTTGGTTCAGTTAGTATTTCTGCCTCAAATCCTGCATCTTCAATTGCATTCTTGATGTCCTCATCCTAAATAAAACAGTCACAGAATACTTCAGATTAACATAAAAAGCCCACATCCACAGTTGAACATAGTAAACAATCAAAATTTAAAAACACAAAAAAGAGAGAGGGGAGAAACCTTCTCAGAAGGATACACACATTAAAGCTTAAAGCATAAACTCTAAAAAATGCATGCCTAGGAACATATTAAAGCTTAAGTAAATAAAATAATAATAACAACAATAATATTCTCAAAAAAATGTTATATTTTTCTTGTTACAAGGAAAGCATCTCTGCATCCCTAGTTTGGATATTAAAGACCTGTCTTCATCATGAGCAACTGAAAAGGTTGGACCAGGAGCCTGATCAATGGGTTAAGGTTTAGTGCAAACTAGATATGCAAAGGATTACACAAAAAATAAAAATAAAAAATTTTAAAAGAAGGAACCCAATACTTTGAACATATTAATGTCAAATGTTGATTAATTGCACTGAGGGAATATGCCACCAAATAAAAGTGCAAGATATAAGCTTCCAAATCAATATTAGGAAAAGGGGACAAAATTGTATTTAAAATGGAGGATAGTAAGAAAGCACGTGCATACTACAGTACAAAATATACATACAACAGATACACCTGCGAGGAAGAAACAAAAAGGAGGAGGAAAAAGAAGAAGCAAAGGATTAAAATATGTTAAAATCAATAGAAAAAAAGGGTCAGTGTGCATAGTGTTTTCTTTTACCTTTTTTCTTTTTACCTCTTGAGGAATGTGGGTGGGGTTGCTCAAATAAAATGCCATCAAGTGTAGTAATAAACTATTCTATGAAAGAGAAATTAGGATTTTGCCATAGTTTTTAGCCTAACACTAATTATGATTATACTCCAAATTTAAAGCATAAAAACATACAGACAGAGCATAAAGAAAACACCATCAAGTGCGTCAATGAACTCTTAAAGGAGGTATGGATAATTAATACGAAACTTTAGCCTAATAGTAATCATGACATAATCATAAAAAGGATGAGGCGTCAACAGAATATACATGAGCTGGAAATAAAAAGCAACCATGACCAATAATAGTTCAGAAGCCCATAGAATTCTGATACTTAGTGATCATAATAACCCTCGACCAACAACTACAAGATAAATAAACAATAAAAACCCAAGCAACTAAATATAGTTCAAAACAAAAAGATGACAAATATATAACGGCAATTATCTTGAATTTGGAGTTTAAATCCTAGTTACCATCTAATGTCCATAACTTGTCAATCAGCGCATAATTAAACTAGAACTTATCAATAAAAGCATAATTAAACTAAGTCAAATATAATTACAAGATATAAACATCACAAAAGAATGTCATTACGACTAACCTACAAATCCAAAAATTCAAACATCTCATAATACACCAGATTCTAAAAACTAGCAGCAATCAATTATTTTGTACAGCACATATAACGAACCTAACACAATTAACCCAAGTTTAATAAAATCATTAGATACTGGAAGCTATGACTTAACTCCAGCTGAGCTTTTATATTAGTAAAATTTATACAACAATTTAGTCCAGCTCATAACAATAACCAAACAAAAATCAACCAACTTTGAGAATAACATCTTAACACTTGAAATTAATTCTTAGCCACCGTACTCTACAAAGCTCCAAAGAAAAGAAAAACTAATCCCCTGTCCAAACTCACCAGAAATGAAAATCCAACCAAATTTTAATTTTAATAATAAAGTGAAACTTAGCCCACATCATCAAGTCAAGACACCATAGCAGCACAACCAGCTCCAATTTTTAAAAACACTAACCATTATCCAACGCCCCACCAAAATTTACTTCCAACCGAAGCCAAAATGAATACGAATTAAACAAACTTGTCCCCCAATTTAACCTCGATACCTGAAAATAAGACTTGACCAGACTTCGAAACACGAATAAAGCAAATTCAGATGCATTATTTTTGCTGAAAAGCCTACACGAACTGATTGTCCAACTAGATAGCAATTAGGGCACCAAATAGTGGTCCAAATCAGAGCACGCCAGACTGAATTTAGTTTTCAGTAACGAAAAAAACCAATCAACAACCAAAATTCAAGCTCCGGAATACACGCAATGATCCATTCTTTTGAAAGCAAGTACCAAAAATCGTCCGAACAGATCATCAAAAAACAATCAAACCAGCACAAGGCCCAACCAAAGACAACGACTAGCCTTTACCAACAAGTAAATCTGTAATTTTTAAAAACCAGAACTAACCCATGATCCAAATACACCAAAACCGAAATTCGAACAAAAATTGATCCACATCAAAATAATAATAATAACAATAAGCTAAACCACTTTTTTTTTCCAACACTAAAACTATCCCATCACTCAGAACATCAAACGCAAACAATCAAAGAACAAAATATCAATTTTCTCGTCTAAGAACAAAAAAGTTGCAAAATACAAAACCAAAACAAGCCTGACCTTCACCAAATTGGGGTCAAAAATGACATTAGCTTTGTTCTGCAACAAGGCAACGGACGCCTTGACAACACCGTTGAGCCCTCTTAGCGCTGCTTCAACAGAATTGGAGCAAGCCGCACACGTCATCCCCGTAACACTGACCTGAATTCTCCTCATACCCTCCTCAATTCTAGGCAGATCATCCTTTTCTTCATCGTAAGAATCCAGAAGGCGTACGTCCTCCAAGTCATCGGACCGGCCGTCTCCGTTGACCTGCGTCAGCTGCAAGTCTCTGATGGTCGGCGACATTTTTAATTGTCAGCTACGACCGAGCATCCAAAGCAAAAGCCAGGCTAATATATAGAAGAAAACTCAGAGAGGAAGAAATAATGATTTACATAGAGAAAATGGGAATTCTTTTTAGAGAGAAGGAGAGAGGAGGCCGAAGGGGCAGGTGGAGACAGCAATTTTTTAACTAGAAAAGGGGATGAGGAAACTGTTGATTTCCAATTTTTCCCTTTGAAAGATCTGTATTTACTTTTTGAAGGGATTTTGTACTATCAGATTTGGTCTCGTTGTACTACACATCCAGACCAGCCATTGTGGGAAAATATGATACTTCTAATTAATAGTAATTTTTATTGAATTAGAAGAAACTAATTCTTGATTTTTGTTAAACTAATAAATCAGGACATACTTTAATCATTTATAACAAATAAGTCCGACTTGTATGAAACCAAAAACAGGAACCCATTTGTTACAATTATTAGACTGTATCCTATTTGTTATTTCAGTTTAGTAATTTTGATTATACGTTTTAAATTTGATTTTCGTTACTTGGGTGAAGTGTCAAATTTATTTAACATGATAATTTCAGTTAAAATAAATATTTATACATATTAGTTTGAATAGGTTAATGGGTAGTGGGGGCTAGGCGGCTAGACTACATCAATGTTATCCTCATGTCTTTAACCTACCTAATGCAAGAGTTTCATAATTGTTATTTCATTGAGATACAAGACAAAACTAAATGCAACTTGATCACAATTCAATGAAATGAATGCATAATTTGTTTATAATTAATTATTCACATCCGCACTTTTAACAATTATTATTTTTGTATTTCAAGTAGAAAATATTATGTAAATTTAAGTTCAAATACTGTCGTTATATTTAGCAGTAAAGTGCAAGAAATATTCTAAATTCATACTTATTTTTTAAAGTTTTAGAATAAATTATTTTATTATTTTAAAAAAATATTTTATAAAAAGTATTATCATTTTTTTTAAATTATAAATTTATTATTTTAATTATATCAACAAATTTCATACATTTTTATCATATTTTTTTTAAATTCACAAAAAAAAATTTAAATATTTTAGTTTTAAATATTTTATTTTTAAATAAATTATTTAAAAATATATAAATAAACTAATTATGTGGTATGAAAATTAAAAACAAAATTATATATATATATATTCAAGAAATGGTTGGAGGACCGAATAACAAACGCGTAATGTTAGAAGAAACTTAGCACGTGACACACATGTTACTTCTTCTGTCATTTTATGCAAATTCACGTTTTTTATATTTTTTCGGACGTTAGGTGAGGAAAAAAGATTTACCAAGCACGATTGTAGTATAAGGGCATTATTGGAATTGGGTAAAGACTTGTGAAGATGACATTTTGTTTAACAGAACGGCGTGTCGTATTGTTTGTTGTTGTTGATACGGCAGCCATCAAAATTTCTGACCGGCCCTTGCAAGGCGTTGCTTCCAAGGGAACTTTCCCGGTGCAGAAAAAAACAATGTTAAAACGTAATAATTATTTCAACAATCTACCGGCATTAACTCGTGAAAATAATAAAAAATAAGAAAACTGAATGATTAAATTATATTTTATATTTAATCAATATTAAACATAATTAATTTAAAAATACTTAAAATAAATTTGCATTTTTTTAAAATAATATTATTTTAATTAATTTAATATAATAATATTATTTAATTAATTTTTTTGAATAATTTATACAATTTTTGATGATATCGTAATATACAGGAACAAGTTTGATTTTTTTATTATTTCAAACAATAATATTTTTAAATAAGAAAATTTTTAATACATAGATTTATGCATTCTTAATCAAATTTTTCTCCATCCAGCGCGTGCGTGCGTGTATATATATATAAATTTTTTTTATAAAATTTTTTAAATGTATTTCATGATATTAGTATTTCATTAGTCGTTCAATTTGATTTTTTTTTAATATATATTTTTTTTTCATACAATTTATATAGAGTATATTTTTTTTATAAAAATTATACACGCACACGCATATGTATACATATATTTTTTTATTGTTGTTTTTATTGCGATAATGTTATAATATTATCATAAATATTACATAATGTTCTTTGTATTCTTTCGTTCTTAATAAAAATATGTTATATATAATTATGTTATTATTATTAAATTAATTTATATAAATAAATTATTTATATTTTAAATTTGTATATTTAAAAATACATAATTTATTATATATTCATTTTCAATGCTATCTACTGTGTAGTAATTTTTTTAAAAAAAATTAAAAGGTATTAATTAAAACCGTGTCTGTCAATACTTTTTTTATTTTTTATCCAAATCCAACACGAGCATTATTGCAATGGGAACGATATGGTTGGAAGGATGACAAATTTCTCCACCAAACAATGTAAGAAAACAAAGTGAACTCCGAACATCGGACAAAACGGACGAGACAATTCATCAAGAAAATGGATTTCCTTGTCGGTCCACCACCCAAACACGTCCTTGTTCTTCCCACTACTTTTAACAAAATTGGGAATGATTTGGCACCCATCTTTACGTGCACCTGCCTTGCTTTCGAACCGCCACCCCTCATTTCACCTTTTCACTCCTTCTACTTTTTATGGCTGTCAATTTTTTTTTATATTTTTTAATTTTCTTTTCCTTGGAATTATTAACTCCTCCATTTCAAATATTACTCATAAATTAAAAATTGAAGAACAATGTCAGTTATACAAACTCTTGTATAAATATACACAAACCGTTGTAATAATATTATATTATTATTATTATTATAAATTTTAATATTATTTTTTAAAAATTATATAAAATATATATTAACAATATTACTTTACCACATTAACTTGTTTAAATGAAAATTGTATATGAAATATTATTCGTGTTGTAATTATAAGAAAGTGAGTCTTAAATTATTGGGATTAAAGCTCACCATGGAGCTAAAGATTATAGTTGATAGTTAAAAAATTTAAAAAAATTAAAATCAATAGTATTAAATTATAAAAATAGTGAAATATATAAATAAAAAATTAAGTGAATAAAAGAAAAAAAATAACTTACCAAAAATAATTTATAAATAACAAATTATTTGAAAAATATTACATTATTAAATGAGTTAATATTACATATTACACAAAAAAAAATTAATTTTTTGACGATATATAATTATATATCCAATAATATTAAATTATTTATACATTTATATATTATAATTGTTTACTTGTTTGACAATTTTAAAATGAATATGTACATATCACAATTTTACTAAATTATTAAATAAATAACATAATAAATAATATTAAATAAAATATTATAAATATATTAATCAATTTTTTTCTATGTAATTCAATAAATAAAGAGTGTTTTTTTTAATAAATCATTTATTGAACTAAATATGAATAGATTTTATATGAAATTATATTTGCACAAATTCTTAATAAATTTCAATAGCATGTGCTATGTTTCAACTTATAGTATTTATTTCAAATTAATAAATTTAAAATATTTAAATTAAAATATACAAATAATAAATAATAAATCAAATTATTTTGTACCAATTAAAAATTGAATTAAGCTTCATTTAATATTGAAATTTACTGATTTTAATGTAGAATGGAAATATTGAATATTTTAATTTAAAAAAATGTATAATAAATCTTATAAAAAAAATTAATATTAATAAATATGTTTTAAAGTTTACTTTTAACTTTCTAAACACGACAGAAATATTAGAATCTTAAATTAAATATTAACATATTCAAATACAAAATTCTTTTTGTTTAACTAAATTGAAGAATTAGATTTAGTGTCAACTTTTTTTTAAAAAAAATATTTAATAAAAAATAAAAGAAATATACCCTGCACAAATTGCATGGATATTGTAGTACTGACCCATATTAGATAATAGCAAATGGAAGTGTATACCATTCATACATGTCTAATATCATTTACTTACATGTAGATTATATTTTTAAAATAATTATTAAATCTAATCATATAATTTGTATGATTGAATTTGTATCTATAATTAAAAAAATAATCAAATCTTATAATATATCATGTGTATCATTTATCATTAACTTGCTCATTTAATTGTACTTAGCAATTCCACTCTGATAGTAATTTTATGCTATATAGTAGTTCCTCGTTTGTAGTACAGTATTTAGCTGAAGTACAGTAAGGGTACGATGGTAAGATGAGACAATAGTACATCAGAATTAGGTGGACTTGACTGCTTTAACAAATTTACAAAATTGTATTCGTTTGTTGCAACTAAAACTTTATTAATTTAAAGAAAGGAAGAAGGATGCAGAGGTGAGGTGAGAATGTCGATGTCAAACGCGGAGTTGGGTTTCTTGTTGGGCAGGTGAACCTGAAACTGGGCGCGAGCAGAGCACCATACTGTCGTTTGGTGCAATGCAAACGTCAATATCCAAAAGATTAGTTATTGTTTTGCACGTTACCTAGGCATTTTGTCAAACGGGTCACCGGCGAATTGAAAAGGCGGGTTCCTCTGGTTGTGCTTAGGTGAGTATTGGTTGTGGTCTTTGCGTATGGTCCCTGACTTCAATTTCAAGCCAATCAGGCATATGACTTATTTAGTAAGCCAAGTAAATAAATTAGCGGGCTCATCGCTCTGATTAAATTGGACAAAATCACCCACTAGATCATTCCGTCCCATCAATTATTAGCTCAAAAATAGAATACAAAATCAAAAGTAACAACACTACACACACGTACATGTATACGATGGCATGAATGAGGATTTTAGTGGACATACACAGAAATTGAATCTTTTAGGATGAAAGTTATGCATACATAACCTTTCACTAGATTTTAATCTTAATAGACACGTTAACATAATAATCATCAATCATGGAGTTTGTGCGATTTGGGCATTGGGGATATTCAAAATGGTCATTAAGTTTTTATACATTGTATAAACATGGGACGCAAAATGCTGGCAAGTTATAATATCTTCTAAACTGATTGGTTGTTACATTTGCTAATGTTGTAAAAAAAATTTTTCCAGAATCCCAGTGGTCAAATACCAAAAGTTGATGATTACATCAATCATATCTTTGAATAGCATTATCATTTTGAGTGTTCAATTGAACAAAATCCTATCTTCTACCAATAAAGAGAGACGCGGTGTGCCCGTGTGCTTTATTGCTGATATGATAGCCATTACTCGCATGGTTACAACTCTGAAATCCTATAATATATTAACAAAATTGTTATTTGTTAGTTTGAACAATACAAATTTGTTCAAAAACAATAATAAAAAGAAGTTACCTGCACAATTAATATTTTAACAATCTTTTACAATAAAAAAGACATTATGTCCAAATTTAGAAGACATGCAAACATGAATTAATTGAACCATTTTCTTATTAATGTAATAATTCTTTTCATGTTTTAATGTATGATTAAAAAAAATTATAAAACTTGTGAGTAACAATTAGTTCATTTAAATAATTTTATTGAAGTGATAATTTAAATAAACACGAATTCTTATAAAAATTTAAGTGTATGTTAATATTTATATACAACTACACACAAGTGAACTTTTTCTCAACAATCATACAATCTTTTAATTTTTTTTCTAATTGCATTACTTTTATTCTATAATTTTATAGTTTGCTCGTTCTTAGTATATAAATATATGCGGGCTTTGAGTTGAAGTCTCTTCAAATCGATAAGTTATATAATAATAATATTAAATCTTATATTACAAATAGATTTATTAACCAAAATATTATAATTCTTATAAAATTTGTTGTGTTAAGCTAGAGTTTACAAGTTAAAGGTTTAATGTAAATTTCTACAAGTATTATGATAATATCACAAATAATTGAAGAGTAATTTGCAAGCAACACAACTCAAATGCCAACAAAAACTTCCAACCAAAAGATTAGTCTACTGATTAGAATGAAGATGATTATCAAGATTGCACGAGAGATTTACATTCTTCATTTTTATACGATTTTTATTTTATAATTTTGTATGTAAAAACATGAAATATAAGGAATAAATAATTGGCGAAATTATTCTTTTTAATTAAAACAACAAAAGCATGGGCATTTCAATTGTAGTAACACCTAGGGTTTCCTCAAAATGATGTTTTCCTAAATTTAGGATCTAAATAACATATCCATAATAATTCTTTAATTTCCTCTATTTTAATTCCTTTTGAATAGTATACAGGGCTACTAGATCTATAAACTTCCTAACTCAAAGCTTAAAAGGTAGAAATTTAATTATCTCGTGACATTGTTAGATTTATAAATTCATTTAAAGGTTTTGCTACGAAAATTTAAAACTGTATTTTAATGATAATAACTTCACTAATCTTTTATCTAATATTTGTAATTAAAGTTGGTCTCAAATTTAAATTCATACCCCAAATGGATGAAGTTAAGATGAGGCCAAAATGTAAGAATCAAAATCTTGCAACAACTAAAATGCAAAAAAGTTTATTTTAAAAGATAAAATCGATAAAAATATGCTTGCTCGGATTTTTAAGTCCGGGCTTAGATCTCCTAAAATAAATACATCAATTGAAAAATTAAATATGAAACAATATTAATCATATGATATAAAGTATTTACTATATTATTACTACATCTATATTAAAAAAAATTCCTATATTAAAAAAAAACTACATCTATCAAGAACAATGAGAAAAAAAATTTACTATATTAAAATAATTATAATCACATTCTTAATTTATTATTACTTAAAGAAACGAAAAATAAGAATAGAAAATATCCCCCTAATTAAGCTATGCATTCAAAACACATTTATTGTTACCTCAAATAAAAATCACTTAATTATTTTTAGAATAATTAAACCAAATGGGGCTTGCAATATTGACTTAAGCCAAAGATTCTTCGACACAAGTTAGGCTGGGAGTTGGACTGCTCTCCTCTAAGTCTCCTCCGCCATCACTCTCTTCTGGTTGGAAAAAGCTCGTCCTCAAGTCTAAGGGCTCATTATCTCCATAAGGAGATAAATCAGTGACATTGAAAGTTGCTGAGACTCCATAATCTCCCGGTAATTCCACTTTATAAGCATCACTTTTGAAAGGTTCATTAGCTCTTGGCTGAAGTTTTGAGTATCTTTTGTTTGGAAATCTCTCCTTCCTCAAATGAATCCAAGCCAAATCTCCTTCCTTGAACAATACCTTTCTTTTATGCTCATTGGCCCTTTTCTTGTATTTCTCATTTTGCACAAGTATCTTGTCTTGAACTTGCTGATGGATGTTTTGAATAAATTCTGCCCTCTTCTCAGCTTCACTACTAAAATTACCTTTTTGGTGAATATGGCTCAAATCCAATGGACTAGTCGGATTAACTCCATAAACAACTTCAAAATGAAAACAGCCTGAGGTTTGATGAATTGATCTAGTAGAGGCAAACTCAACATGAGGTAGCAAACTTTCCCATTCTCGAATATTCTTCTTGACCAAATTTCTTAACAAAACACCTAAAGTATGATTGACAATTTTAATTTGTCCATCAGTTATAAGAAGAAATAAATTATAGCTTGGTACTAAGTTTGTGCCAAATGGTCCTCTTAAAGTGATTTAAAAATTTGGAATCCCATGAAGCTTCGTTATTTTTGTAAAATAAAGATCAGCAATATGAGTAGCATCTAATGTCTTTTTGCGAGGAACCAAATGTGCCATTTTTTTGAAAATTTATCTACTACCACCATAATAGAATCCTTTGCTTTGAGTTTTTGGCAATCCGACAACAAAGTCCATGCCAACATCTTCGCATGGAATTGTGGGGGTATACAATCCAACATTGCCATCGTGCATCCTGGCTTCATAACAAGTTACACACTTGTTAACAATCTGAGATATATCTTTCTTCATTTTGGGCCAGAAGAAATGTTCTTGTACCATCCATATAAAGTTTTCTCTCTGCCAATTGTCCAAAAGACCTCTACCATGTACTTCGCGAATTATGGCTTCTCTCAATGAACAAAAAGGAATGCGTAACTAATTACCTCTGAATAAATAGCCATTTTGGATAAGAAATTGTTTATGTGGTCCATTTGCACAATCTTTCCACAAAGAACCAAAAGCTAGATCATTTTCATATAATCCTTTAAGGACTTCAAACCCTACAATTTAAGTTTGTAATGTTGTCAGTAGAGCATATTGTCTAATCAAAACATCAGCTACCATAGTCAATTGTCCATATTTATATTTTAGTACAAATTAAAAGGACTGAAGAAACTCTACTCATTTAACATGTCTTGCATTCAACTTGTGTTGAGTGTTAAGACACTTCAATGCTTTATGATTTGAATATGACATAAACTCCCTTGGAAGTAGATAATGACTCTAGTGATTAAGGGCTCTAACAATGGCATAGAACCCCTTATCATAGGATGAGCATTTTTTTTTCTTGGCTTCATTTAGCTTGTAGTTGAAAAACATCACTAGTTTGCCTTCTTAACTTAGAACAACACCAATACATAAATTAGAAGCATCACAATCAATTTCAAAGACCTTACTAAAATTTGGAAGTACTAAAATAGGTATGATAGTCATTTTTTTGTTGATTAACTCAAACATTTCTAATGCCTTATTAATCCACTTCAAACTTCCTCCTTTTATGCAATATGTTATAAGAACCATCAAGCTGCTGAAATTTTTAATAAATCGCCTGTACAACCCATGGGAACTTTTCGCATCATGGATAATTTTGAGAGTTGGCTAGGACTCAATTGCTTTAATCTTGTTAGGATTCATCTTGATTCTTGTACTGGAAACCACACAGTCAATAAAAACTAGGCTATTAGTACAAATGTTGCAGTTCTTCAGGTTAGCAAATAGCCGCTGCTATCTCAAGAGTAGAAAAATGGCATTCAAATGCTCCAAATATTCTTGTGAGCACCAATTATAGATTAGAATATCATCAAAATAAACAACTGTAAATTTTCCAATGAAAGGAGCAAAAACAAGTCATTAATTTTGTAAAGGTGCTCGATACATTTGACAATCCAAATGACATCATCAACCACTCGCAAAGCCCCCTTCCCATTTTAAAAGCAATCTTTTACTCGTCTCTTTTATCACATTATAATTTTGTGGTATCCACTTCTGAAATCAATTTTTGAAAAGATATCAGCTTCATAAAGTTAGTCTAGCAAATCATCCAAACTTGGTATGGAAAATTTGTGTTTGATGGTAATTTTATTAATAACTCGGCTATCCACGCACATATGCCACGATCCATCGTTTTTTGACTAAAAGGGCTGGATCAACACATGAACTTATGCTCTCACGAAGTAAACCCTTAGTGAACAATTCTTCAATTTGTTTTTGCAATTCGACTTGCTACGTAGGGTTCAATTAATATGCGACTTTGTTTGGTAGAGGAGCTCCTAGAAGTAGATCAAAAAATTGTTGTATATCCCTCATAAAAGGTAGACCATGTGGAATTTCTTTGGGTACCATATCACTAAATTTAGTTATTAATGGTTTTACAAATTCAAGAAGAGAAAATTGATGACCTTCAGTGGCATCTACAACAAATATGGCATAGAAACCCCACGATTAGTCGCAATTTTCTCTACTTGTGAACTTGTGAGAAGTAAACTCCTAGCCTTCTTGGGTTTATTCAAATCAGTTACTGGTTTAAAAGGAGCTAATCTTATTCTTTTGTCATCTTTAACAAAAGAATAAGTATTTTTAAACCTATCATGAGAAACGCTTATATCATATTGCCAAGGTCTACCCAACAACAAATGACATACATCCATTGGTACTATATCACACCAAACTTCATCTCTATAATTTTTTTCAATTGAAAAAAGAAACAAAGCAACATTTAGTTACCTTCAATCCATTTCCATTCTGAAACCATCGAATCTTACATGGTTGAAGATGAGGCTCAATTTTTATATACTTCATCGCCGTTTCTTTTGCCACTACGTTGGTACAACTCCTACCATCGATGATGACATTACACACTTTGTTATGCGTTATGCACCTTGTTTGAAATATGTTATTTCTTAGCCATGGTTCTTCATCTCCTTGATTGATGTTGATGACTCCTCTAATCACAAAAATGTCCCTATCATCAGCATACTCAACATATTCTTCACAATCTATTAATCGCATCCTTTTTTTTCAATCTATTTTCAACAATAGTTGCCACCATCCTATTTGGACACATAGAAGTAATATGCTCAAAACCTTGGCACTTACAGTATTTTTTAGAGGTATTGGAATTGGTGGATCATTTACATTTGAAACTGTTCCTTTTTCGTCAGCCTTTACAGCGTTTTAAGTAGTACTCTCTTGATTGGAAGAACTTGCTTTGTAACCACTTTTGGAGAAAATCTCTGCCGATGTTGCTCCACATTAAGGGCAACCTTTTTAACATCATTGAAAGTCCAATAAGGTTAAAGCTTCACTGCATCAACAATTGCTTTCTTTAAGTCGCTTAAAAATCTGACAATCGTTTGTTCCTCTAATTCATGAACATCACATTTTAACATAAGATATTCGAACTCTGTTGTATAGTCTTCAATAGAAAGATTGAATTGCTTCAAATTATACAACTTCACATAATTATCATGCTTATAATTTTCAGGCAAGAAACGCCTTTTAAGTTCCTTCTTCATTTTATCTCAACTACGAATTTGTTTTCTTTCCTCCCAAATGCTCTCTTTTCAAATTTTTCCACCACAATGAAGCATAGCCCTTGAGTTGAAATCAAAAATTTTCTCAACCTTAAACAACCAATCTAGAAATACATCACTTTGCATACGTCCGTCAAAATGGTTATGGTGTTTACGCCTATGCCCCTGGTACTCAAGCCTTTTCATCACTTGAATCATCCTCATTGCCGAAAGGATTATGATCTTCCTCACTTTCAGGTGCTGCACGTTGGGATTGTTGTATGAGTTGTTTGTGTAGCAATTCTACTGTTCTTCTTAAATCAGTAATCTTCCAATCTCCATCATAATCGTCTCTATCATGAAATGTGGAGGGAATAGAGGTGCCACTCCTCGCCATGGTTTGAAAGGATGAGATAGAATCAATGACAACGAACCTGGCTCTGATACCAAATGATGCTATTTTCAGGTGTTTAGATGGCAAAAGAATGTAATAATCACTGATTGATTCAACTTAAATTTATATTCATTACTCTAGGAATCCGCCTAAAGTTCAAAATTTGATAGATTAAAAAAAATCCTCCAGGAATCCACCCAGAGAAAAGAATGAATAATCCTTGAGGAAAAATGTCAATTTGTTCCAATCTTGTCTTTCCAGCAAATAGAGTACATTATACAGGCATAGAATTTATTTCTTTCTAAGGAACAATGTAGAAATGGAAAATATCCCCCAATATACTAAATCATTAAAAAACCTTTATTATTACCTAAAGAAATGGAAAATGAAAATGGAAAATATCCCCCCAATTAAGCTATGCATTCATACTTCTAGAAAAATTGAATCAAAGTGGGCTTTCAATGTTGACTTGAGCCGAAGATTCTTCAATACGAGTTAGGCGGGGAGTTGGGCCGGTTGGACAACCTTGCTCCAAGTGTCCTTTGCCGTCAGCTCAAGTGATAACCAATTAGGGAGGCGTTGGATAGGTCTTTGATTAAAATCTTACAAATTAAAGGGATAAAAGGAAAGTGTTTAGCAGAAAGTCGTATTACGAATGCTGCGCTGACTGCTTGGTTATTTAGTTTCTCTTTACTCTCCAACTGACGTCAAATATAAAGCTACTCATTCAGTTGATTTATTTTGGTTGATGGTAGTACAACTTCCCTCGTAACGACTGTTGGACCTAATGTGGTCATTCTATCGCAGGAAGGCCAGGAAAACACATTAAGCAAGTCAAATACCAGTGCTGTGGTAAATTGCATGATTCCTTCTTTCCCTTTGTTTGAATTTCGTTATGTCCATATAAAGTCACAAAGCAAATTGCTTGCCATGAGTGCATATAGTTGTTGTTTCTATCCTAAACTAGTGGTATTGTTATATCTTCATTACTTTGAGGGATGTGAAGGTTCAATCTGCATGTATTTTTGTGCTTATTATATCCCAATTTTGGTCATGTTTAATCTCTGTTTTTTTAAACTGTCAAGAGAAGCTAGCAGCAACGGCTGCTGCTTTGATCTTTTCTTCAATGTGATAACATTTATTTAATCCCTTTGTCTGTTTTTCATATACAAAAATTTGAAATATACCACATAAATACACTGATACAAAAAAATTGCCCTGAATATTGATTGAAAGTTTCATTATTTGGTTAATGCTGATGTTTCAAGCTCGAATACTACTATGGTAGAATTTTACAGGTAATTCTTCACTTGTCTTCATTTCATTTATATTTACAGATTGGTGTAACTGCAAGTTTCTACCTTTTTGTGTCTGAACCAAATAAACATATTGGCATTGAGCATTATGGTTTCAATTTTAGTCTTGTATTCCACTAAAATTGTTATAAATGTAGTTTAATATACACTATTTTGAATGTTGTATATGGATCTGTATGTGTGTGGATTCTAGAAAAATTTTTTGTTTGGCTTCAAGCTTTTTTGGCAGATCTAAAGAAATTCTCCTAAACGTCCATAGACTTAAATTCTATTCTTGTGAGAAAGGCTTCTTTTCTTTTTTCATTTTTTTGGGAACTAGAAAGTTCTTTGGGGATAAGAAAAGGAAAGAAAAAGATGCATGGAGGGTTGTAGAATTATTTGAGAGCAACTCATTGTCGAATCAAATTCATGTTTTCATTGGATTTTGAGTGATTTGGCTGTAAAACTGTCCAGGATTTTATATGAGAATTTCCCCTCCCCGTTTCCCAGCCCCTCATGTGAGACTACGAGCTCAATTTGTAGGCTTGAGCTGCGCATTAGCATAAACGATGATATGATGCCTTGATGGAAGAATTGAATGAAGCTGATTCCAGAGAAGGGATTTTATGGAAAGGTGGTCTAATTGTATGAGCGGTGAGATTTTCAATAGAGAGATCCGGGAAAATGATGATTTGTCAGGTTGGTTTTCCTTTCTCCTTAAAGAGGACAATTTTCATAGCTGTACTGTCTAAGAAAATACATCAGTAGATGGCACACAAATTAAAGTACTCTTAGGGTTTGGATTTACTCTCTGTCTGCACCTCCATTTTGTCACAAGCCTGAACTGTGATTGTTCAAATTGTTAAGAACAACGTTTATGCTTTTATTGCTTGAGTTCTGATCGCATGGCATGTTTATTTTTAAGAATTAAAAAAAAACAAAAGGAAAAAAAATAAATTTTTTTTATTTATTTACAATTTTTAAAAATTTTATTTTATAAAAACGAAATTTATTATTTTTATTTTGATAAAAATATCTTTTTTACTTTTAAATTTATTTATACTTATCAATATATTGATATTTTTAATTTAAATTATTATATATGTTACAAATAATAATTATTATTATAATGGTAAATATATATTTTTAATTATTTTCACTTTTAATTTAAATTACTGTATTTATTCAAAATAATTATTATAATAATTGTAAACAAATATATATTTTTAAGTATTTTTTACTTTTAATTTAAATTATTGTATTTATTAAAAATAATTATTATAATAATAGTTAATAAATATATATATTTTTTAATATTCTTAAATATAAATATATGTTATATTTATTAATTATTTTTATTTAAATAAAAATATTTATTTTTATTAAAATATTTTATATATTTCATAATTAATAAATTAATAAATTTTATTTTTAAATATAAATAATTTAATACAAATGTTTTAAATTTGTATTCTGTTGATTTTTAAAAAATATATTTTACATTTAAATACATCACTTGTTTTTTTTAATTCATAAGTTTAATTATACATATATCAAATTTATTTATTAAAAGTGTATTTAATTTTAAATAATATTTATAAAATTATATTATAATCATAATTAATAATATTTTATTTAATAGTATGTTTATTTTTAAAAGAATTAAAAATTTTAAAATTAAAATTATTAAGTAAATATGATTAATTAAATAAACTATGATAGATATAAGGTTATAAAATAAAATTATAAATATATAAAAAAAAATTTATAAGTAGAACGATAACAAAAATAATAATTGAGCATTGAATTTTTATAAAAAAAAATATTAATGATGATAAATTTAATCTATGAGTAAAATAAAATTATTTTAATAAAATTTTAAAATAATCAATTAATTAAAAATAATTATATTCAATTTACCAAAATAAAAAATATATATTAAAAAATATATATATTTTTTGAAAAAATTAAAATTTTAATTATTTTAAAGAAAAAAATATATAATTTCTCATACCAAATGTAAAAGAATTATTTTTCTTTTTTTTTACTTTATTTTTGCATAATTAAATTATCAAAAACAAAAATTATCTCAATGAATTAGAAGATGAAGGGATTTTTTTTGGAAAGCACTTTCCAATTAAATAGATTTATCTGAAAGCGGTTATAAATATAAGATGAAGCTCTCCTACAATACTGATAAATATGATCTTAATTAAGATTTATAATGTTAATGTCCTTCTTTTGTGTGCGCGCACGCGCTCGTATTTATTTGGGAAATTCATTTCCCAGGCCCAAAAGAAACATGGACTCATCATTGGTCCCAAACGACAGTAACAAAAAGCAGGAATTTTCACTCACAAATTAATTACAATAGAGTCTAGACTAAGAGAACAAACTTGCAGACAGTAATATTGAGTTTGAATTCTGCCACAAGGGTTTGGGAATATGACATCAATGCTGGGAATACAAATTTTTAACTAATTCAACGAAACATTATATGAGAATGAGAATTGATTCGTGACCGAGTAGTAATGCTATGTAAGATGACGAGTGATAATGCCGTGTGAATGAGGGACGCCCGAAGAGTCCGAGTTTTATGTGTAATTCAGCTGTCTAAATCTAAATGCTGCGTTGGTGGATGCTGTGTGCTGCGACAGACAGCTCTTTCTATATATAATATGACAAAGGGTCTACGTACGTTCACGTCTAATTTACCTGTTAAATTCTTTACTATCTTGCAAGTTAAAACTGATTGTTATAAAATCGTTTAATAAAATATTAAATTTTATTTTTATAAAGACATTTTAACTGGCAAATAACAACACATGCATGTTTGACAAAGATGCGATGCCACGGAACGAGACGAGATGAGCAACAGACCTACAAAGTAGTAGGATTAACAGAGCTGAACCCACAAAGAAGAAAAGCATCGAAGAAGGAATGAATGATTGAGGATAGCAAGTTGCAGATACAGCAGAAGGAGGCAGTCCAACTCCAAAACGGTCAAAGGATAAGGACAATCATGCACTTGTGCAATTTCTGATTGTTAGGTCCATTTCCCCACTTTTCCTTCTTTCTCTATTTTTACTCCAATCTTACGTATTCGGGGTCGGCTAACGTGCACACGTATATAATCATATATTTTTTTACTAGAGAAAATTAAAATTAGAATATAAATTTTTAAAATATATATATATATATATGTATGTAATATTACAGGTATATATAGAAGACAATCTCTGCATATTCATTCACTGCCATTCCATTTCCATTTCTATCTTTTTCTTCTTTACAGGTATAAAACTAATTATAATCTAAAGGGTATTTCACAAATGTCTTAAAAACTAAATCACAAAAAAGAAAAAGAAAATTTTCTTTTTTCTTTATTCTGAGCAGCCATCTCCTGTCACTACTTTACGATAATGATGATAAAGATGTCTCGGTGCAAGGAGGTAAGCAGCGTCGTAAGAAATACAACTGGCCTGGTCTTGAAAAACCACCTCAATTATATATGTATATGTGTTTGTGTGTAGGTATTTATGCTTTATGCAATCTGCTTTCTTCCTTCTCGTTTCCATGTGAGTGTTCCACACTCTCCATTGAAAAGAGGTCAACAAAATTAATTTTCTAAAAATTTTTGGAAAAAAGGAAAATTCTTGGCATTGAATGGCTGAATAGTCATAATGAAGTAGAGGGTATCTGCTTATATGCATGCTAGAAAAAAGAAGAGTCCGTAACTTTTTAAGGCAATGAGCAAACTATTGGTAGTCTGTACAATCTATGTACATTTTTAAGGAATCATAGTTCTTCCATCTACTAGAAGCCTAGATTCCCATTTCTTATATCCTTGAAGCCCTACATACCTAAGCTAATGCAGTGGTCTATTGAAATCATAGATCAAAAATGTAAAGAAAACTTTTGAAGAAGAATAAGAAGAAGCGACAGAAGAAAAACAAGAAGAGAATTGTATCCTTTCTAGTTCCAGCTGCAACAACACCCCCAATTAAAGAAAGTAAATTTGTTATTCAAAGATTCAAACGAGGGGACATTGCACGCACCAAAAAGGGAGAGTCAGTCAACAAAATATTGCTGGTAGATGAGAAGAAAATACAAGGAAAAGAGGGGCAAAGTAACGTGAAATAACCAATGGTCATAAGAATGTATCATGCCCCCATTTGTCAAATCAAAATCGGAAGAAAATTAAAAAGAAAATCCCCAATCAAATTATGATGTTGGTATGGTGAATGACAACCAACCAGCTGCCGCGGCTGCAGCAACAAGTTCAAAAAGGCTGACTGACAATTTGTAATTATTATTATTACGTACATTTACTTTCGATTGGGATGGGATAGATGGTTTTGGTTTGGTGATACCTCGTCTTTTTCTCTTTCTATTATTTTATTATATTGTATTTATCTTCCATTCATGTCTCCCCAAATCCCATCTACAGATTTACCTTCGATTACGTAGGGATTAATGGGTTTATGTCCTCTCAATTACTTATTTTTCCTACCGATTTGGACCTCTCACTTGTTTGTTATTACTGAATCCGTCACTCAATTACTTTTTTCATTCAAAATTTTAGTTTCAGTATAAATAGCTTGAATTATTTTGCTATAAGACAAGATAAATTGAGGCAACTTTGTTTGGTGCAAAAGACCTAATTTTTGTCGGTACATGACTGAAATAGACTGCATGAGTCGTGGTAAATCAGTGTAGCTCCTCCGCCCTTTGCGTTTGTCCCCCACCCACCCTGTATTTATTATTATATTGATATTTTGGATTTGATTGATTTGATTATTTAATTTCACGTCTTGAATTCAATAATTCGGCCATTTGAATAAGAAGCCAACGTGCTTTGCATTCACAAATCATACCTTCCAAATTCATTTATGTATTTCTTCCTACTTTTATTTATTTATTTATGTTAAACACTTTTTATTGAGTTTGCAAGGAGTAAGTGCAAATTGGCATTTCGCATTGTTCAAAAGTGATCTACAGCAGTTATTATTATTAACGGCAGATGCTGATGCTGGGGATGAAATCATCTTTTCTAAAAATATTTTGAGAATAATTTTCATGTTGTCAAATTAATAATATAACCATTGGGGAAATTACTGTGACCAACTGGGAATGGGTTCCCTTTATTGAAAATTTTTACAGTTTCAAAGTGAAAATTTGTTGATTTTTGTTTTCTGTTGGTTACCGAAAGGTGAAATAAATACATATAAAAATTAATTTTTTTTAAAAACAAAGTGGCACGTTGAACAAAAGAGAACCACAAATTTGATTAGGTACGGTGGCCTGCCAGCACCACGATTCACGAGCCTCACTTTAATTGGCTAAATTCTATTCATTTAATTGTTCAGGTGATGACATAATCATACAAGCAAACAAAACTCTAATCGAGTCAAATCAATCAACTTTTTAGATTTCCTCGAACTTATTCAACCTTGAAAACCACACTCCATTTTCCCTCTCTCCCTCTCACACACAAACACCACTCACTCTCTCTCTCTCGTCTTCTCTCTCTCTATTGTTATCGATGAATAAATTAATTAATTAATAATTTCCATTCCTCGGAATGCTCATTCAGATTGAAGCCCTCTGCATGAAAGCCCATCATTTAGGCCCACGGGCTCTGCTCTTTTCACTTTTATTATTTATTATTATTATTTTACACCGGAAGGTGTACGGTGCACATGCATGTACCTCACAACTCTTTCGACGTAATCGTTAACGCTCTCCTAGTAATTTTTAATTATTTCACACTAATTCTCAACCCACGAAGAATTAAAAACAAGTGTATGCTACGTACAATTGCACCGTGGCACAATTCTTAGGACGTGTTCATTTTTTTTAAATAAAAATAAATAAAAAAAGGAAAAAAAATTATTTCTTTTTAAATTTATTGTTTTTTTCAATAATTATTATAATGAATCTTTAACAAAAATATTTTCTTAATATTTTTATTAGAAATATTTGTTATATTAATTAATCATTTTTATCTAAATAAAAAATACATGTTTTTATTAAAATATTTTATATACTTTTTAATTAAAATTAAATTAATTTTCATTTTTACTTTGAAATACGACTAATTGTATGAATTATGGTAAATAAAAAGTTATAAATTCAAATTATCAATTAATATGCTTATGAAATATATATAAAAAAATTATAACCAAAATAAAAATTATTATTATTATTATAGTTTATAAAATGATATTAAAATTTTATACAAAAATAAATATTTATAATGATAACTTAATTTTAAATAAATTAATATTATGTTAATATATATATAATCAATTATATAAGTCTACTAGAATATATGTCTCTCCTACAATCGAGATAATCATCTTAACTTTAATAACGTGTTTGTTTTTATAATTTAAGGGAAAAAAATTATTATTTTATTTGTTTTTATTAAAAAAGATTGGAATTTAGTTTGTGGAATTCTTATTCCTCCAAGCAAGAGAATAATAATTTTTTTTTCTCCTTTCCTTTCATTATTCTTTTTCTAAAAGACGAGCAATCACGATTCTCTCACTTGCAAGAATAAAAGATTTCACGGCAATCTTTTTTCCAACCTCTTTTAGCAAAAATAAATAAAATAACATTGATTTTTCTCTCTATTTCCTTCATTTCTTACAAAAAATAAACTCATCATAAATATATTATATATTCGTTTTATTCTTGCACACCTATAGATTACTGTTATGCTATAGAATATCTCTCAACTTTATTAAATGCATAGTACTATTGATCTCATATTACTAAAAATTATTATTATAAAATTAAAATATATTTAATATAATACTAATAAATAGAATTATATATTAAAAATTTAAAATACAATTTCACAATTCGAATATTATTCTATTAAAAAATAATAAATGATCAGATAAAATTAATTATCTTTGTTCTAATTTTTTTTTCATCTCAAATGGTTAATTATTTGAATTATAAATTGATTAAATAAATAATTTTTAAATTATTAAAACTCATCGTCCAATAAATAAACGATAAATGTGTCCATAAATAATAATATAAATATCTTCAAAAAGCACCCACCATGTTGTGTAGCTAAATAACAAAAGCCATGGCATCCATCCTTTCCCCTAGAACGAAAAGTCCCCAAATAAAAGGCTATATAGAATATATAATATTGTATAGGAATTTTTATTAGATATTATTTATCAGATTTTTAATAATTTTGTTTTAAGATAAATTTTAAAAAAATATACACTTGTATTCTTTCTACATTACTTTAATCTATAAGTTAACTAATTAAAATATAAATACACTATTAATTTATTTATTTTTATAAATAAATTAGTAATTTATTTATTCCTATTTAAATTTTAAAATTTATTAAGTATATTTTTTAAAATAAAAGGTGTACTCTCATAAAATAAATAAACTAATAGTTTATTAAAAAAATGAAAAATGAAACATATATGTGCACACATTAATGCTTTAATAAATTAATTTAGAATTATTTATTAATTGTATAAAGATTCATAATTTACATTAAAAATATCTATATTATATAAAAATTCAAATATTATTAATTAATAATATTATTAAAATATTTTAATTTTTTATATTTAGAATATTCTATATTCACTACAATAACTGTATTAAATTTTTTAAATTTTAATATAAATTGTTTGTTAAATAATTTGATATTTATATTTCAGTTAATTAAAATCAAATATAAATAAATTTAAAAGTAAAAATTAAATAAGAAATTAATAAATTAAAATTTTATAAAGAATAACAAATTAAGAATATATTTATTTTTTAATTAGTTAATTTACAATCAAATTAATACAAAAAGAAGAAAAATATGTCTTTTTGATGATACAAAGAAAATAAAAATGTATTTTTTATAAAATTTATATAAAATAAAACTAACGTAAATTTTAAAATATTTTATAAACTCTTATAATATACTAATGTGTCATGAATGTGTACCTACGAGTTTAGCCACGTATATACTAGTATAATAAAACATATTCTGTCCAAACATTTTACCAATTATTTCATTTATGTTAGACGATACAACTATAGGTATTGTATAAATTTTAATTTTTAGATATAATATTTTGACTATTTTGTTATAATTCTCTATTTTTTATTATAATTCTTAATTTACATAAATACAATTTTAAAATTATAACAAAATTTTGAAGAATAATAACCATTTTTGCTGGCTGGTTGGTTCTTACAATTATTATAGAAGGATAGAAGCCGAAAAGAATGCAAAATTTGTGACAACCCATGTGAGTAATCTGACTCCCATTCCATTCCTCGTGACAATAATGATATAGACGATCGATTAGATAAGGCAGCAAGTCTGTGTCAATCTTATGAGAACCTATGCTTTTGTATCAAGGAAATTCATCGCCCCTTTGCACATTACATGTGTCCTCTATTTAATTTACCTCTTCAATTCTAACACAGGCCACATTTGATCTACTCCCCTTATTCCATCTGTTTGTAGATGTAGAGTTTTGCATACAAATTTTTTGTAAAAAGGCAATCGATGCCATCTTATTAACTTTTGATCTTGATTTCAAATTGATTTACGTATGTTTTATATCAATTTGATTGCTTTGGATACCTTTAAGAACTGGTCAAATCTATCTTAAAACTTTTTAGTTAATTGAATACGAATTAAGTTGATAGTTTATGTAGGGTGTCAAGTCAAATAAAAATCTAATTACACATTAAATACATTCATGCATTGCTTATTTATTAATTATATTAATAATTTAAAAATAACTTAATAACATAATTAAAAGTATTAATTGAGTTGTAATAATTTCACTTATAAGTATTAATTTTTTTATAATGAAGTAAATAAATATTTGAATTTATGAGAGGGTTGTTAAATTTAATTTTGGAAAAAATTATTGACTAACAAAATTTTAAGTAAAAAATTTCTATAATAATTTGACTCTATTCATCCTTCGTTTTTCCATTAATAATAATGATGTATGCATAGGTCCGCTGACCCTGGTGTACAACACTACTGTCGATGCCAGCCACTAGCGTAGCCAAACTACGCAAAATATCACAAGTGCTTTGCTACAGTGATTCGATTATCTCTTGAGCCAGAGTTTTAACCAAAACTATTCCATCGTGCCTTGTCCACCATGCAAACAATTATAATGGTTGCTCTTTCAGGCACGAATCAAATCTAAAGAAAGCATAGAGATTATCTATATTCCTTTGGTTAGAAAGAACCCAAAACTTAGTATTGGGAAATGACCAAAACCAAATTCTAATTAGCAAAATCTCACGACCATTTGTAAGAAGAATTGGTAGAGCAGATGAGTAAGTAGATGGGTAGGTTGTATTGGTAGTTAAAAGATTCCTTGCGAGACTAAATGGTCAGCAAAGCCTCGGGTTTAACACTGTCATGTAGTGCAATTGCAGCCAACTTACTGCTTCTGGCCTCTGGCTTGCTGGACTCTTTCTGTCAAACGAGTGAGACACCACTTCCTTCCTTGATTTTCTCAAAAATCACCCATTAACAAAAGCCAATGCACAAATAACGTTAGAATTAATTGTGTTTTCTAATTGTATTTGCCACCAAAATTCAATGCATTGCATGGTTAACAACTTTGACATTTATATTTATTATCATTTGCGACCACTTGCTTTATAATATTAATGTAAACTTTAACCTCAATTTTACAATAATTCTTATTGATTAAAGGTATTTTTAATATATATCTTTAATTTAAAATAATAACATAAATTTCAAGATATTAATTTTATTTAATTTTAAAAATAAAAGTAATTAATAAAATTAACCGTATTAAATCATACCTTATATTTTTATTTTTAATAATTAAAATTAATAAATAATAATTTACATCATTTATATTATTTAATTTCTAATATTTTACTCTTGTTTATATTAATTTTATCCTATAATGATAAATATGTTATAACACTACAATATTTTTTAAAAAAAATTACTTAAAATATATAATAATACTTTGATTAATGTTAGAGAGTGTAAATTTTTTTAATTAATTAAAAATAAATTAAAAAATGAACAAAATTAATGACCACAATATATCTACGGTGGAGAGTAAAATCGAACCGGCAATTGTATCTCCCGAGCGGATAGGAAAACAAAACTGTACGGGAGGGGAGGACATGAACATGGGTACTGCCGTTTTTTTTGTCTGCTTTTGTAACTATAAATCACTATGCACGACGCATCACCTGCTCTAACGTGCGCCCCGTGTGAAAAAACCCTCTCAATAAATTTCAAGCTTATTACGAAGAGGATTAGCGATAATATATTAAATTATTAGAGATAAATGAAAAATACTACTAACAAATGAAGAAATGAAGTTAAAATAGCAGATATTTATAGCTGCAAGTTCCATTACATAATCAACTACAAAATTGGTGAAAGCCCCGAGACTGGAATTTGAACAAGTCTCCTCTAAGGTTTCACCTGGGGGTCTGTAATGGAAATGCATTGCCGAGCAAATTTGGATATGGAAAATAAATGTGAGGAAGGAAAATAAAAATATAATCCGTGCAAGACGTGATTGATGAGATCATGGTCGATACTACTACCAACTGAAACTATGTACTTATATAGATAAATCTTATTCTTAAATATTACCGAATTTGGTCTAAGAAAGAGGAGCTCTGTGGGGAGAACCCTTTCTCCTGTTGCTGAGGGAGAGAACAATTCCAGGGAGGAAGCCTTTCTTCTTCTTCTTCTTATTAACCACCATCGGCTCCTGTGAGCTGCCCATGTTCGCATTGGAACATGATGAGTCCTTGTATTGCAATGGATCCTCTAGGATGGAGCTTGGAGTAATTTCACCATCATCGTCGTCCATAATCTCCGATCCGTCCATTCTCAATCCCTCAAACTGAGAAAATGCAAAATCTGATTCGTCAATCCTGTAGAGAACGCTCGATAAGTCTTGCCCTTGGTATACCATGTAATCAACCTGCAGACATGGTCACACTTTTCAAGTTACAAAAGACACTTCCAACTCAGAAAACATCAACAAAATATTAACCTGCAAGAACCAGAATTGCACACATACTTCCACGTGATCTAGGCCTAGATTTTTACTGCTAAACAGGGTTTAATAATGAATCAATTATTGAAGTAGACCTTGCAAGAGAGCGAACAGAAGTGGAAAGTCTCCTGGAGAATTCTTTCACAAGTGAGGCACATGTTGGCAGAGCCTTTAGAAGACCTGGATTGCGGCCTCTGGTTCAAGAATATAACCTTGGCATGGTTAATGGTATAGGGCTGCCACAAAATGAACAAGAAACAACATTATTTACAGAACAAATAACGGATTCGTTCAGAGATAATTCTCTAACTTCCTTCAACATAATCAACACAAACACTTTTGACTAAAATTAATCACAATTGAAGTACCTGAATGTAAGAACAGTCGATGAGTTTTTCAAGATCACCTAATCGGACAACATCGTGGTAAACATACCGCCTCACCTGTAACATATAACATTAATAATTTCCCTAATTTGACTCTATATAAAGCTTAATTAGATGCAAATTAGCAAATGAACAAATATAGTCAAGCATCAATGAAATGGAGATGGATTTTGCATATTTATCAGTAAATAGTTGGTCAGTACAAGTGAATTATAGTAACCTGGGGTTAAATTTTCTGTTCACCAGATTGAAATTTAGGTGAAAAGTTAGGCAACCAACTTTCTAAATTCTTGCTAGAAAATTAAATGAAGTGTGTTGAGATTAAATAATGAATTGAAGCAGTGTATTGAATACAGTAATTGAGGGAAATGAATAATGAAATATTCGGTCAAACTTTCGCTTTCATTGAAAGCAACAGATGAGAATGCCTTTGCAGAAGAAAATGGATAAAAAAGAAATCTTCTATATATATAGGAAAGAAAACAGCTCCAAAAAGTGGGAACAAGACCAGACATAATAAACCCTTCGAGGAATGGAGAACCATATACAAAATTAATCAAAAATTAAAATAGAAAAAATAACAGAAGCATTAAAGATTCTTCGCAGAAGTGAAAAATTAATTAAGAATAATATGGTTTTAGTAAAATTATAATTGAAAGAATTAAGGGCGGTAAATGTTAGATCCTCAACAAACCCAGAAGAAGAATCATTAAATCTGTGGGTAAATTACTACAAAATCTAAGAAAAGGATAGATGCAGAGAGCTGTTAGAAAGAATTTGAGGAAATTTTGTTGAAGAAAATACAGTGCATGGAAGAAATTCAGTAAAACTAACAAAGGGCTGCATTTTATTGCTCTAAATGGAGAAAATTGGTGTCCAAAAGATGAAGTTAAACACCTTAGAAAACAAAATTCGTAGGAATGAAAAGAGGCCGATGAGAGAGTAGAAGGATTCACTAAATTCCCACTTAAAATGGGAAAAGTTACAGAAATTTTTATTGAGGTCGAAAGAAAATACCATAAAAAATTCCCTGCAAAAATGGGATAACACACCCAAACACATAATTCGGGAAAAGAATAGCAAAAGAAGAAACAGGTTATTGTGGTCAAGAATCTGACGAATTCAGTCAAAACCCACCAAAAAAATTAAGATGACATTCACAGCGTACCATAGAACTTAAATAATTTCCAAAAACAACACAAAAAGAAATTTCCAAAACATTTGAATGAATGATTAAAAGACTGAAAATTCTAAGAATTTACAGCTACCCAATAAAGAATTGGCATAAAAACACACTTTTTCCTTGGTATACAAATGGTACTTGGTTACCTGAAGAAGAGGATGAGAGTGATGAGAAGAAAGGCAGTGAGGGCAAATACTTAGGCAACAGAGCAAACAAAAGACATTCTTCTCATTCTTCCTCCGATTTTCATGCACCCCACAACCTCCGAAGAATGTTTCAGCCATTAATCCTTGAAGCCATGCAGGTTTCATATTCATATTCATCAACTCATCATTTTCTCTGCCCATACTTCTTTTTCTTCAACGAATTTATATCTTTTTTTTATTTATGGCAAATAGTTGTTATATAAGTTGAGCTGCGGTAGCACAGAGACGAAAGCCCTAGTGAGAAAGTGAAAGAAAATAAAAAGAAAGTTTTGTCGTAAGGTACTACATGTGAATGTGTTAATGTTTCAGGGCTTCTTCAGCTACTCTCCCTGCACCGGATTTTCCAGAATTCTTGTCTTTTATAGAGAGAGGCCGGCTTGTTGGAAGACCGAAAGAGCGAGAAGGAAGAGAGGAGTGGAGAGAGAGAGGGAGAGAGAGTCAATGTCGCTCCGGAGAAAATGAGATGACAAGGCAAATACAAACTAAACCCAGAAAAAGAGAAAGTAAGAGAGAGAGAGAGATCAAGCGTCACTTTGGGGAAAATTAAAATTAGGGGAAAAGAGGAAGGACTCTTTACAATTCAAGAGATGATTGGACAGATTGCTTAATAATTACCATGTAAGTAGAATTATTCGTTCTATTATAATTTCCATTCATATGTTGGGTAAGAATGTGAGTTAATGATACATGCACACATGTATTGTAAGTATATGCCTCCAGTAAAATATTATTTTTAGATATTCAATATATTTATATATAATAATAATATTATTATTAATTTATATATTATTTTATTATTTATAATTATATATTTAATAAATATAATAATACTTTTATAATAGTATGTTATATCAATAAAATTAATTTGTTAAAACATTATTTCTAAATATTTTTAATTAAAAAATATTATTATAATATATTATATGCTATGATATAAGATATTAAATTAAAATATAAATATAAATTAGTAAATTAACATATTAGAACAATTCATTGTAAAAAATTGTATGAGTATTATAATAATTATAATAGTATATGTAATCTTTAACTTGAAATCATCGTAATTTTCAATATTGAGAATGATATATTTTGATATTTACAGACATTATATATAATAAAATAAATTATAAAAAAATAAATATAACATAATTTATGTAGAATGATAGATATAATTAAGATAATATTTGTCTTTCCTATATAATAGAAGTAATATTTTTGAATATTTTAATTGAGTAAAATTATGTTATTGATGTATTCAAATGAATCTATATATGATATTAATTTTATTTATTTAAATAAATCTACTTAATATATTTTAAAAAATATAAAATTAAATTATACGAGAATAATATATCTCATATTCAATTGAGATATTTAAGATAAAAAAAAATTAAATTATACGATAACATTAATCATAAATAAAATAACATCAAATCACTAATATTATTGTTACTTAGATAATTGTAATATGTTATTAACCATTGCTCACTAATTGTTATACTAAAATTAAATTTTAATATTACGATTATTGATATTAAAAGAATCTATTGAGTTGCACGTTAAAATAGAGAATAATAATATCATTATACGAAAAATCCTAGATTTATAAAACTTATTAAGTCATTCAAGTATTAGATTTGATTAAACTCATAATATAAAAATTAAATTAAAATTTTCAATAAATATTATACTAAATATATTAAACTTTAAAAGAAAATCCAACACAATAGTTTAAACCTAAATCAAAACTCTAAAATAATATTATAAATATATAATATTTTATTATTTTAAAGTATGCATAAGGTTTTATTTTATATATTTTTTTCTTTTGAAAAAGAAAAACAAAAAAAATCGAATACTTTACACATAAATTAGCACTTCAAGTTAATTTTCAATTGTTTAAATTTTGTAAAGACGTAAAAAAATTTAATTTGTATTTGTAATTCGATAAGTTGTCTGATACAAAAATATAATTAAATTTGTTTCATTTATATTTATATTTATGAATAAAATATTAATATTTATCAAATAGATATTAAAAAACAAACATAATATTTTTATTTTTTTTCACTGCATGCATGTTTAGTTTATTTACGTGTGTATACGTCTAATTTATCTCATATTTAATCAAAAATTTGGCAAAGGAAAGAGGAAGGACAAAACAAAACCAAACTTCACCCTGGCAGGAGGAGAAAGGGAGAATCGGTGACGTGTATGTATATAAATGTAATGCATATGTACTGAAAAATGCAAAGCCAGTGGCGGGAATATAATTGGATGTTGGTATTACGTTGCGTATGCATGATACAATGATACAGCACCTCCCCCCACACCCACACTACTCCATGTCTACTTCTTTTTCTGACCACTTGGCTTTTTCTTGCTTTGAGCACCCCCATTATACAACATGACACAAATACCCTTCCATTCTTCTTCTTTTTTTTTGGACTTGCTATTATCTAAATTATATTTAAATTTTATTTTTTTTAATACCCGGCTTACAAATATAAAATCATGATTTTTTTTAAAACTTTTTTGATTGATTATTCCCCAAAATGGTCACTACTTAAAAGAACACTAAGTCGACAATAAATCATTGTAAACTTATAAATACGACAATTTTTTTTGTTTTAATTAAGAGTTATCATCGTTAATAGGTACAATTTGATTAAAAAAATATACTCTTTTTGAATAAAAATAAAACTGTAGATCACAAATAGAATATTAAGCATATTAGTTTTAAATTTACCTCGATTTTAAAGCTTGACACATGAATGATGATATGTCCTTTTATTATTATGTATAGTGTTTGGTATGTCTCTTCCTAGAATACATTTTTGTTTTGATTTTAATAATTTTAGATCAGAATACAAAGGGGGTCATTCCATTTTAAATTATTTCAATCTCATCGAATTACTAAATAACATTATTTTTCTATGTATTGAATGGCTCAAAACACCAAAATTGTAGTCTTCCTGTCTGTTATTTGGGACTTGTGAAAATTTTAATTTTTTTTTAATTATGTTTGTAAATGGAGTTAAATTGAAACCCCTTCTCATTTACCAGAACTGGCAACAAGTTAATGATAAGATAGGTTATTATTTTTGAGTTCAAAATGAAGAAATTGGGTAATTAACAATTTTAGGATAAGGTCTTACTTACAAAATCAATTGCTTAACCCCAACTACACCCCCTCCCCCTCCCTTTGAGTCCAGACATGCGAATAATGTAGGTACCAATTCAATCAACTAAATTCACAATCTAATTAATCACAATCTAATTAATCGGGGTAAAGATTAAAATTTGATCAACTAAATTTTTCAAATACAATCGATTGAATATTAAAAAATTTGATTGCATTGATTTAAATTATAATATTAAACCAATTGAATTCACAAATTTAATTGATTGAATACGATCAATAAACTTGAATCACAATTACGTGGATAAAAAATGCAAAAATTAAATAAAATTGATATTTAAATTATAACAAAATTTGAACATTTATACACTATAAACTTTTTATTATATAATTGCGTGCACGGGCGGGCATATAAAGAGTAACTAAATTAGTTGAGAATGTTGAAATAATAATTATTGAATTCTTCCATATTAGAAGTCTCAACGAAAACAATTTAACAAGCTATTTGTATAAAATTTTGCTTGGAGTTGCACGTGCAAGGCAACGTGCAACCAGCTTTCCCAAATATTCTCCAAATATATTTAAAAGTATTTTATAAAATATCATTTTGGTAAGTTCTGTCAACTATTTTTAAAAATTATATATATATATATATATTTTTTTTTAGTTGGGTACAAATTCCGCCATTCAAATGAGAACTTGGAACTCTTGAAAGAGCAGTAGCTAGGCCTGAACAGGTGACTAGGACGCCGAGCTGCTTGTTTAATCGTAAATCTTGTCTCTAAGTTTGTTTTATTTGGTGTTTTGTATTGTTTACCCTCCTGTCTTGGCAATAAGAAAAGCAAAACAACAATAACCAGATTAATGAAAATACATAAATAATAAAAATATAAGACTTGTTTTCTCAATATTTGACGATCTCCGTAGGAGGGTGAATTTTTTATTTTTAATTATATTTTATTTGTTATTGATATTATATGAAAAAAGGGTTTTTTTTAAAATAAATTAAGATAATTTTTAATAAAATATTTAATATGCATGAAAAACTCTATTTTATTGACTATAATATTATACAAATTTGCTTTTATTACATTAAATAAGATTTGCAACTTTAGGCATGTCTGAACTTGGATGAGCAACCAAAAAGGAACCCAATCTATGGATGCTACAGTTGGTTCGGCCCAAACAATTAAGTAGAATGAGCAATGGTAAACATTATTCTTATACCATAACAAATATGCTTTGTTATATATATATATATATATATATATATTGTAATCACATATAGGTTGTTTTAGGATGGTCAAGACTTAGGCTTTAGTATGGCTTTCTATCTTTATCCATTTTGACCAGCTTTTATTTATAATTTGAAGAAATGCTCAACATACAAAATTTAGCTCTCTTTGTTAACATTTCAACACATTAAGAATTGACCCAATTCGAGGTTTGTAACTCAAATTATAGTCAAAATATCAAAATATATTCGAGGACCCAAAATTATACACTTGAGTTATAATTTTTCCTAACTACCTTAGAACTCTTTGAGCTAATTCTATAAAATTAATTAAATCAAAAAACGAAAAGAAGAAGTATATACATCACCATTACTCGACGTAACAAAAAGAAAGCATTAAACATACAATAGTGAGCATAAAGCTACAGCATCAAAAACTCAAAAAAGATACAAGACTTGGCGCAAAAATTATGATGTCATTGTAATAGAATTACAGGACATTACAAAAATATTTGTAACATGTTTTTAGTTTAATTAATGAATTTATGAGTTAATGCCTCAATAAACATTAATCAAGAACATATATAAATCTTGTTTAGGATCTAATACAATAAAAAGGAATCTTACCCCTTGAGGGGATTAGACTTGTGAATGATTATTTGCCACTTAACTATAAGTAGATGAATGAAAGAAAATATAATTTAAGAATTATATACATTACTTATAAGATAATTTTATACTAATATTAATGAGTATGTATGAAAAATTATTGAAATGGTTTCGTAATATAAGACTTGATGGAAGTACCTGTTAGCACGATTATACATAATTAATTATTGATAAGAGCCCATTGTTTATTGTTTAGAATCAAAGTGAGAGCCATGCCATGTGAGATTCGCTTTTACATAAAAATGCAAAAGATAAATAGTAAGTGCCCTATAGAATTAAGTGATAAGGGAGAAAAAAAAAGGTCCACGGGTGAATACTAAAAGAATACACTACCACTATATAGAAATCCCAAGCCAACGCCAACAGAAGAGCTTACTGTTTTTTTAAATTTATATAAGTACATAAAATAACTTGGTGGATCTCAAAATAGCCAAGTGCACACTAAGAGATATTTTGGGGAATAATTTTTTACCAGGCCCAGATTTTGTTATTGAATCTACAAGATTTTAAATATAAAAAATATGTTTCTTATGATTAGTTTAGTAATAGAGTTACATGATTTCAATTTACCATCATCCATCTATTCACTAGATTATTACTTGCTTTCTTTTTTCTTTTTAAACATTTAGATTAGATAGTTTTGTAGAGTTGTAGTGTATATCTTAGCTGTTTAGTTTAATGGTGGACCATTTGATGAAAAATCAATTGACTATTTGCTATGACCATGCAGAGAAATACTGTAGAAGGGAACCAAATTTTTTATAACACTATTTAATAGTTACAAGTCATGTGATTTTTGTGTATACACGATATTATAGACCTTACATATTTGTGTTACTCATAAAACTTAATTTTCACAAATGTGTGTCAATTGTTACATGCTTGAATCTATGAATCAGGGCGTGATATTGATTGCCTATTTCATGTTAAACCTCAAGAAAAGATTTTTTTAAAAATTTTTCATGATGCACTAAGTTTTCTTTTTAAGATTGCAATCAAACCCAACATGTAACTTGAATTGATTTTCTCTATCCTTGATTCCTGATTTATTTTGAATGAATTATTGATTCTATTTTATATCTAATGCTTCTTATTACTTGATCACCAATGATATTGAATTGGTCACCCATAATGAAAGTGAAATTTTGTGTTTAGCCTTAGATAGAGTGACATATGATCTAGTCCATTGATTATTATTAACATGAATTTCTAGTCAATTATAAATATAATTACATGGTATGTGTAACCATGAATGAAACCTAAATTTAATAAATCTTGTTTTAATATAATTATCATAAGTATACGGTGAATAGTTAAAGGAGATATTTTTTTTTATTGTCATCTAGACAAGGATGCAAACAAACTACAAGTATAAGCTAATAATTTATTACGATTATCTAAGCATGAAGGGGAAAAAGATATTTAAGTCAATTTTCTCATATTGACAAAAATCCTATGTTTTCTCATTTATTATATTTCAGCTTTATCTTCTTTTATATTATTTTCCCTTCCTACAAATTGTTTGTTTGAATAAAATTAACTTGATACAATTTTATTACTTAAAATATTTAATAACAATTCTCCATGGGACCAATCTCCATTGATTATTATATTATTTGTTTGTGATATGCGCACCTGCAATACAAATTTTACAACAGTTTCACCAAGCTATAATAATGTATGGTTTTTTGATAACTCATGAGAATCATTGTGTATATTAAATGGGTTGAGGATAATTTTGTAATATTATTTTCATATATGGCTGATATTTCATTAGTTGAAAATAATAAAGAATTTGTCTAAACCATAAAGAAATAGTTATGGTGAAGTAACCTATATTTTTGGAGTCAAAATTCAAAAGAGACATACAAAGAAGCTTTTAGTTCTGTCACAAAAGGCTTATATTAGAAAAATTCTTGAATGATTCAATATGACTTCTTGTGACGTATGGATACACCAATTTCAAAAGAATAATTTCTTAACCTTAATATGCGACCCTAAAACTCCACTGGATAAAAAAAATAATGGTAAAAATTTCCTATAGCAGTGCCATAAGAAGTCTCATGTATGATATGATATGCATAAGGCTTGATCTTTGTTATTCTGTAATGATTTAGATGAGTGAAAATCAATGTCATGACATGTATTTTTCGTCAGTCATTGTGCTATCTCATGGAGTAGCAAAAAATAAACATGCATTACATGAGACAGTTTGGCTTAAAAGATTTCCTGAAGTTCACAAGATTGTAATGGATGCTACGAAGATAATGATAACATGTTGTGACAATCGAGTTGCAATAGCTTATGCCAACAAAATATCAAAAAAAAACAAAGCATGTAAAGACAAATACAATTTGTTAGATATATTATGGTATCATTATATTTACACATATTCTATTAGAATATTACGTTACCATGTTTAAACCAACCTTCTTATAGAAGTGGTGTCTTTTATTGTTATGTGAGAAAGATAAGATTAGACAAAAGAAATAAAAGACAAAGATAATAATATGTTGTCATAGAGCTAATGAATATTTGTTTCTTAGGTGTAGCCTTTACAAAGTTAGGATTAAGTTATATTTATTTGATATTTAAACCAAGTACGATAATACTCATTATCATGGAAAACCTCGTTAGCCAGATTTGAATCTTAATTTGGTGCATATGTTACATAAGCTATTAAGAATTCAAGTTAGGTGCTTGGGTAGCAACCAAATTTATATATGCATAGTGATTGAGATCACACACACACACATTTTGTATATAAAATTTAAATCACTAAAGCACATAATTTACATTGTGTGCGCTTTTTATGTGGTAATATTAAAAATGAGTGAGTAAATTCTTCTCTTTTTATTATGTAAGTTTTAGGGAGATTAAACTACATATATCCTATGTTACTATCCACCATGTTTTTAAATATTCAATTGATGATTAGTACTATAACATGTTATCTATAGCTATTACATAATACAACATGAAAACAATTAATTTGAAGCTAAAAGACACGAGTGTCATAGAAAGATTTATTTTTCACTTTATATCAAACACATGTATTCACTGTTTGGCCAATTATATAACTCATACTAGAGGTTGATACATATCGCGCCCTGATTTTGGAAAATTGACCCATGACAACCGCCGCATACCCTCAAGATTCGCCTTATTAAGTTGGAATGTCCCTAACAGTCTGCAAGGCTCACTAAAGCCAGTTTTTGTAACCAAACTACATATCCAAACACATACCATTTCAATTCAGTTCATTTTCAAGTCAAACTTAATTGAAAATCGGGTAGCATAACGATGTAAAAACTTGTAAAACTCCTTACATATTATTTATTAAAATAATGCATTTAATATATTCACCATGTAAATATTATTAAAATAAAATATTTAATTCAAATAAGTGTTTACACACTGTAACTACAAGACGTACCACCCAAGTATTTTCATTATATAAAATCATCCATCCAATTTATTTCTAGAGTTACAAGTCATAAATATCTTACCATAATATCTTTCAATTACAAAATAGATTCTCAAAGTACAACATAAAATTTCAAATATAAATTACATTAAACTATCAGTGGAACTAAATAGTTTAGGAAGTCAGCTAAGAGAATCCTATCGGAAGAGCTACGGTCACCTAAACTCCACACCACGACTAAATCTAAATACACTTCTCAACCTAAAATTAAAGGGTGAGGGAAGAGGTGAGTACGTAGTACTCAGTGAATAAATCATTACAAAAATAAAATTTAATGGATATTCCATGTGCTGAAAAAATAAAACAAATTCTTATTTCAAGACACATTTTGAATAAAATTTTAGACCTATGTATTTAATTCATAAACAACCAAGCCACCCTCTTTATTCAAGTGTAATCTTGGCTCAAAGTAAACACCTAAGACCATCAATGAGCTTATTCATGTAAAAATCATACATTTATCATAAAAATACAAGATTATAATATTACATTATCATTTCACTTTTCAATCAATTAAATACCAATATTTAAGAAAAAGAACATTGCCTGTCTTATTGATATTAGCCCAAGTAGTCAGATGGTGATAATCATAACTGTCCTCATCTTACCTTCCACTAATAAGTTTACCTAGGATATTTTTCTTTATAACAATCCCATCTAATGTAAATGAACACCCATGTGGCCTCTTTATAGGTCCGTCCATAGGCTACTTCTTATAGCTACAATAGTACTAATATCAATATTGGCCCACTAACCATATCACTCATAAATCAATACATATAGATCAAATCGTTTCAAACATAACACATATAAGTCTGACGGGCCATTTTAAAAAATCAAGCTCATCATTTGTATCACAACAACAACTTAAATCAAAACTACAGGCCAATAATTCATTTAATCACAAACTATAACATCCCAATATCTATTTTACAATTAAATAGTTGTTAGAAACAAAACATTACTTTAAAAATATTTTTGAAAAGAAATAAAATAATGCAACAATTTACTCACTATTTAGAGAGGATCAGTAGTCCCTTTTTTTCTTTTAATCCTCACATTGGCTTTATTCTTTGCTTGAGGTATTACTGCCTAGAAATATATACATATATAAAACCATGAATCCGAGACTTCAATTGAATATTCTTTTCCCTATAAATGATATGCATGCATAATGAGTTTAATTCTTTAGGTTGACACATAGATTAAGGCTTGGACCCTAAAAAATATTTTGTAAGTTATTAGAATTTTATTTGAAATTGACCTTTTTGGTTTGTTTTGCTCATTTCAGGTAAATTAGAGTATGAATTTTAAAATAATTTAAGATCAGGGAAAAAATCTATCTCCTTTTTCTCAAACATCAATTTTTCAATATATCATCTAGTTTCTTTAAAGATTTCGACAACAATGTATTCACCGTTATTTTCACTTCAACAGTGTTTTTCCTCTCAACATTCGGCCATGTAGGAAACTGACTCCCACCGTATTTTCTAATTCAACTCCATTCTCATTTTGAGCTTATAATCACAAAAAATCAAACTTCTAACATCCAAAACAACTATTTTGTATTGTTCTCAAACTTTATAGCACAAATTTAAATTACTACACAACCAAATCATCATCATGGGAAACCCATTTTCCTACTTTGAACAAACTAATCAAACAATTGAAACAAAAGATTTTAGAGTGCTAAAAACTTACCGAGAACTCAAGAAAAACTCAAGAATGCTCGAAGGCTCTTGAATTTTTGAAAACCCCACAAAATGGGTTAGAGCGCTAACTCCAAATCTTGCAAAATCTTTGAAGATTTTTGAAGAGGAAGCTTTAGGAAGCAAGAAGGAGCTAAGGAATGTTTGATTTTGAAGTAAAGAAGTGAGATTTGTGGTGGAAAATGATAAAAAAAATTTGAAGAAATGGGGCCTCGATCTGGTCGAGATGGAGGAAGATGAAATCAGACCAAAAAATAATGGATTTTATCAAATGCCCCTCCCCCCTTTTGCATATTTTGATGTCATTGTAACTTCTTCCGGAAAGATAATACTAAATATTTCAAACTCAAGAAATTATACACCGAGTCTCAATCCCATGTCAAATATTTTATAATGAACGTTTTGTGTATAAAAAAGCAAATTTATGAGCAAAATAATAAATTTTTAATAATATAATATTTTAAAAATATTATATTTAATAATATTTTTAAATACAATGTATAATATTTAATAACATAACATTTTAAAAAAGCTTTAATATAAACAATAATAATAAATAAAAAATGTATACCCAAAAAAATGAATAATAGTTAGAAAAAATATTATATTTAACTCTTAAATCGAGAGGTTTCAAACTTAAAAATTCTCAAATAAGATGGTATACAAATCCAAAATTTTATATTATGTATATACACGAAAAAAAATATTTATAGATAAATAAAATATATTAAAATAAATAATATAATATAAAAATATATATATAATGTATTTTTTATTCTTTTAATTATGATATATTAGTAACAATTAATTAATATTATAAAGTTGGATAGAATTCAATTCCATCGCCAGGGAACCAAATCAAAAATAAAGTATCAAGCAAGTCGAGCATTCCATCCTTTTACTTGGTCCGAGGAGAGTTCGTCCAGCCCTTGCTTTTGAGCGAATCCTCCTGGTTGTTTAGCTGCTTCTTTTTTCACACTTGCTTGGTCTATTTCCACTCTTTTTATCTCTTGTATAGGGCAAGGCTCTTGGTCGTAGGTCCTCCATTTTGGCCTCCTTACCCACATATTCACCCTTTTGATTTTGCCTTCTCTCAAGGTATTAGTAATTTATTAGAAAAAAAAATTTTGAGAATAAAAAAAATATATACGTGTTTTTAAATATTTTTTTGACATAAAAATAAATAATTAACAATTTTGTTATTTTTTATTAACAAAATATTTTGTTAAAAATAAAATTTTTATTTTAAAATTATTTATTAGTGTAAATATTTTTATTAATATTTTTATACGTTTAACTTTTTAATAAATTAATTTTTATTTTATTTTTTACTACACAACCCATCCTATGCATTTAGTAATTGTTTAAACAAGAATACACAATTCATTAAAATCAAGTGTGTGTATATATATATATATATAATAAATTATATGTAAAATGATTTTAATACACTTCAAAGATATAAAAGTAAAATCCCCCCATGGCCCATGATTCATGCATAACACAACCAACAACCACACAGGACACATGATCTGCTATTTTATAAATAAAAATTATGGTGATTGTTGTGGGAAATGGGCCTTGATCTACTTCTTAAGCAGTGGTGGGATATTTTTGGAAGTAACTTGTAAATGTGTTTCTTGTTCTTCCCTCTAATCAAATTTAGAGCATTACTTGATTATAAAATTATACTTATCTAAGTTTCGTTTGAAAATAAAATTATAAAATATATGTTAATATCAACTATAAGTAAGACTAGTTTATATTTTACGAGCATTTAACTTTGAATTTACAACACTTGTAGTTTAAAAACCATCGTATCTTGGTTCTATATTAGATAAAATTTTATTAGTTTTTATACTTTGTTTAAAATGAATACATTTTAAAGGGATTAAAAAAATATAAAAACTAAAATATTTGATTAAAATTTTAATTTTAAGAAATATCTCGAATAAAAACACCACCATACATCTTCATAGTTACTAAACATTAAAATAATTTTCTTATAAATTAAATATTTTGATCCACATATAAATGTGTTATTCGTGTACTTTTTATTTGAAAAAAAATAATACAAAATTCATTGAAAAAAACTTTTATTAAAAATAGAATATTAATTATAGATTAAATTTAAAACTTCTCATTTTATAGATAAGGACATGTACACTATTTTTATTATTGTTGAATTATTGAATGTTTCAAATTGCATTCCATGCATGTATCGATGATAATAATATATAGTAGATTCGATTTAAAAGTATATATTTAATAATAAATAATTACATTAAATTGATATAATATAATGTGTGTGCACGTATACTGTCATAAATTATATTTCATTAATTAATAAAATTGTCTTACATGATGAAACTATTTTTTAAATTGAAAAACAACATGAACATGGTCAAAACTCCTTTTTCAATGAAAATAATTATTATAATAATAATAACAAAACAACGGAAAAATATATAAATATGATTACATAATTGTATTTTAGTATTTCAATTGACGAGGATGTTCCAATTACTTGGTGTAGCTAAAGATATTGTAATTAACGCAAACAAATTTAAAAAGTTATGAATAACAACAACAACAACAATCATGATCGATTTTTAATTGTTTGTTACATGCTACTAGAAAATTTGGTCATGATTGCGACGGTCCAACCGCGAAGGAATAATTTGTTTGGCCAAACTATATGATTGAACCTTACTTTTCTAACCCTTCATTTGAAAGACTTCATCCCATTTGTCCATTAAATAAATTATTTATTTCATTTTGATTAATCAAAGTAAAAGTATAAAGTATTTATAAAAATGATGAGGATGTTGTGTCAGCTCTTAATCTATGTGAACAAGTTAACATAAAACAATAAACTAATAAAAATTTTTATATGTAAAAAGTATTAATATCTTAAATTATGGTATATTGTTATAAGTTGTTACAATTGTTATAGAAATAATGTACAAGAGGGAGCATTATTTGCAGGAAAAGTGGATGATAAATCTAATGGCTGTACTGTACTGTACTGTATGATACAGCCACTGTAAACTAGTTTTATTATATGTTTGTATAATTTGTATTATGAAGATATGATTGAAGTAGGTAATATTTTTATGTAAAATGTAGGCACTAAATTTATTATATACACATATAATGAATGTAATTGTACAAATATTCCAATACAAATAAAGAATTGGTTGGGTTAGAGGCATGCATATGGACCCTCATTCTTAATTATAAATTTAAACAAAATTTCAAGGTGTCACTTTAATCACTTACACACCTATAAATTATATTTACATGGTGAGTGACGTATGAAATTAATGAGAAATTTTTTCATTATATTTACAAAATTATTTTTTTTGAAAAAATTCAATGCACTTAATTGTATATTTGACTTTTAAGAATAATTTTTAAAATTATATATATATATATATATATATATATATATTAGAATGATAATTTAAATTACTGTGTCAAATTATATACATGTCGTATCAAATAGACATTAACTTAAACCTAATTCGTTTAATAATTATGTCAAGTATTAAAAATTTTAATACAAAATAATTAATAAACAGTTAAATGAGTTATAATCATATAACCTATTTATATATATATTTTATATATTGTAATATTTTTATAATATTTATTATACAACATATATAAATATTAATTAATTTTAAAAATATAAATTAAAGTTATTAAATTATAAATAAATTAATATATTATGACTACTCAAATAATTAATTATGTCATAAATAAATTCACGTTTTAAGAACTTTAAATTAAAATTAAACATGATTATTAATTGTGTAATATTGTGTCATATTATATTAACTCAAGATCACCAATTGATGTCGAATTCTTTTTGGTTAAACAAATTGTTTAAAAAGATGTTAGTGCTAATATATATAACTATTTTATTATTTATTTAAAAAATATAAACATGTTCTTATTATTATTTTTATTTTAGAAAGAAAACTATTTAAAAAAAAACCCATTTTTTTTATTATTTTTGAAATCATTATTTTTATAATGTTTAAAAATATTTTTGTAAAAAAGTTATCAAATTCCTAAGGTAGTAATCACGTGACACCATTTCCACCAATAAATATGAAAAATATGTGATTATTTATTTAGTATTTATTACTTTTAACAAAGAAGATAAATTATAGTATCAAAATTTTATTTTTATAAATATTTATAAAGACAAATAAGATCTTTTTAGTGTTATGAGCAAATTTGAAATAGATATTTTCAGTATCATCACAATCAAACAATCTTTTATAGATATTTTTAGTATAATCACAATCAAGCAATTTTTTTAATCTTATTCTTTTGTCAATTTTATAATATTTGATTAATCAAAGTACTTGAAATAAAACAACAACACATCTTATGAGTTACAAATAAAAATCTAATAAATTCATGGTTTTTTTAAAAAATATATAAATAAAATAAATTATTTTAATTTTTCATATTAGTTAAGTGGAATTTTCAAATATATTTTTTAAATTTTTTCATAATAAGTTTATATTTATTAAAATAAACTGACCGACAATATACAAAGTCAAGACAGACAAGACAAACGAAGTCGGATAAAACAGTAATTAACAACGTGTTCTTATAATTATTACCGGGATTGTCTCGAGCGGGTCGAACGGTCAGCATGTACATGAAAAACGCGTACATTCCCATCTTAAGATCGTATCTAGTCTCCCCGTACCATTTTCCATAAGCCAAAAAAATGGGATAACATATAGGTCCCCAGGCTTCGGTGAAACAATAACTAAGCATATATTTTGATGATTTTTAATAATAAGTCCTTAAATTGGTCGTTATTTAGTTTCAAATAAATACCAGTGAAGAGGATGATTCAAGATCATTTGTATGGCATTGGTTTCATGTGAAATAAAGTCAACCTACATTTTTGGCTCATTTAATTATTACTTTAAGATGAGACAAAATAATTAAATATTATTTTTTAAAATATAAAATAAATCAATTAATTTATAACTTATTTACAATAATTTGATTATTGTAATATTTAATTATGTCATAAAAATATTTTAAATTTAAATTTTAAATAATTATTTTTAAAATAATTTTATCATTTTATGTTAATATAAACGGACTAATTTATGTCATTCTATCACCGTTGGTAGTCGGTAGGGATATATTTGTCATAAATAATAAAATTATGTCCTTATCTATTGTTTTGCCAAACCTCAGGACCTATTGCTTAATACTTTTATAGAAAAAAAAACAAAACGGAACTGATAACACGGGAGCAGAAATATTACGTTTCAATCCCCGACTGGTCGTTGATTCTTGTCTTCCTCGCTACTATTCCCTCTCCTATAAACCCAGCCAAGTCCGCAAGCCAAAGCCAAAACCGACAATTCAGAGAGAGAGAAAGAGAGGGAGATCTAGAGATAGAAATAGAAAAGAATAATTGCGGAATATGAGGGAACCCGCGGTGGTGGGGATGGATTGCAACGCGCCGTCGGCTGTTGGGGCAACCCCGACGCCACCTCCACCACAGGCTTTGCTTGAGAGACTCAAGGATTATGGCCAGGAAGACGCTTTTGCCCTCTGGGATGAACTATCTCCCGAAGAACGCGACCTCCTCGTCAAGGACATGGAGGTCTTTTCATGCTTTCTCTCCGCTATTCCCTTTCCCTCTTGTTTTTCTTGTGTTCGAACTATCACTTTTGTTTTTGTCTTTAATGGATTTTGTGTTTCCAGAGTTTGGATCTTCCGAGAGTAGATCGGATCATTCGATGTTCACTTCGATCTCAAGGTTGCTTCTTAGTCTTATTCTCTCTTGCTGTATAATGAATGTTATTAAAGTTGTTAACAAGTGTAATGTTAAATGATTTAAATTTTCTTGAGTTACAGGGCTGCCGGTGGCGGCAATTGAGCCTGTGCCGGAAGGAAGTGTGTCATCCGTGGAGGAGAGAACGATGGAGGAAAGGGAAAGATGGTGGAAGATGGGATTGAAGGCTATCTCGGAAGGGAAGTTGGCTGTTTTGCTTTTATCTGGTGGCCAGGTATCTTTATATTTTTTATTTTGTTTTTCTTTTATTATTATCATCATCATCATCATCGTTATCTCTTAAAGTTTGTCGAACTATGCTGTAATTTATACATGCTTGATGTGGGTTATTTTTGGTACTTATTACTTTTGCTTTTTGGGTGAGTGATATATAATATGCTGCAAAAAAATTTATTTATTTATTGATGCGTGGAAATGTGATGTTTCATGAAGAACCTTTATCTTTTTCTGTCTCCTAACCATGATTTTGGTATAATGTTACTTTTTGAGATGAGATGATGCTCACTCAAGACATTTCGGTGATGGATGAGTTTACTTAATAATCCAAAAGCAGGGATCATAAAGCGTTATCATGGGTAATCACACTTGCTTTTAGTAATCTCTTTCAACTTTGGGCGTGTGGTTACATCACAGATCTCTCCCTCTTTCTCTTTCTCTCTCTGGTTGGTATGATTTTGATTCTTTTGGATCTCTACTAATTACAATTTTCTACTAGACCTTTTGCCTAAATTTGAAAAGTAGGGGCCCTAATACATTTATCGGAATTATAGTTGCAAAAGGATGCTTTGTTAGACACCATTTTCATCAGAATCAATTGTAATTCATTAATAAAAGTCAAAAATATTTTTCTGTTGGACCTGCATTCTGTGACACTGAAACCTTTGCTATTGCAGAAGCACTATGCCTGAATTTTTTGGATGACTAAAACTAGAATCTTTAGCATCTGTGTATGTATGCATGTTTTTGTTTAATACAAGAAAGGAATACCCCTGTTTTGCTATATGAAGCTATATGCAAATTTTTTAAAAAAGAAACTATTGGAATAATATTCTTAGACATTCTCAGCAATCTAACTTATCCAATAACAATTTATTGGATTTTACCGGTCAAGATTTCTGATCTTTGGACATAATGTGTAGTGCTAATTTATTTCTTTTTCATGATAATACTGTATTGAATTATTGGTATAATGAAATAACTTAAATTGTAGTTATTCAAGCTAGTCCATCTTTACTTTATGGAAAAAAAAATGCTTAGTATGAATTTAGTTAATGGTTCCTATTAGAGTGAAGCCCAATTTCTATATAGCTTTATAGACTGTGGATAACAGAGGAATTGGCTCGATTTCCCATCTGGGATACCATTTTGTAGAGCAAGAACAAGGTTGGTGTTAAGATGTGATTGTGAGAGGTGCATTTCTAAAATTTTCTTAAGAGCGACAAATTTATGTTAATATATCATGTTTAACAAATATAGTTAATATGTATTTAGTGTATGAGACATCAAAAATGGTTGGGAACAAACGTGATCTTACAATGTAAACAAACTATTTTGAATCATAAAGTTGATTTGACTTCTTTGTATGATAAATTCACATTTGTTACTTTCATTTTTACATTGAGCATGTGCCTTAGAGTCTTACGTTTTTGAATTTTTTTTCTCAAACCCACCCGACCCCATTCCTTTGTGCATAAACCCAAATTAAATACAATCACTTTACATTCTCTATGTGAGGAAAATTTGATTGTTGCACTTCTTGCTTCATTGGAAGAGATCTAACCTACTAAGCTATACTCTTAGGGACTTGGATGAGGCAAACATAGGAAGATTCTCTTTTTATTCTTATATTTTGAAGCATCCACAGATAAGAATGCCACTGGCTGATGGATTATCCTGGGTATATGTAATGATCTTTAGAATATTAGCGTAGTCAGAAGTGATTTATTTATTTTCATGTCTTATTAGGATGCATGTGGGGAAATTTTTTTGTTCTCCATAGGCGTTTGCTACTTGTGACTTGTCTATTTGTCTTCTATGTATATTTCTTGAAGTTGTTCATTTCACCTTGTTCTGAAGCATCCCTTTGACTGTTTTGTCCATATGTTGTGATGGGATTTTGATGCAGGGAACTCGACTTGGAAGTTCAGATCCAAAAGGATGTTTTAGTGAGTAACTGTTGCATCAATTGCTTTGAAAAATATTTATTAATCCACATTTCTTTAAGGTTGTTTGATTGACAAACGCAGAGGAAATCATTGAGTATAGAAATTGAGAAACATTTGTTAATTGCATTTGTTTCATGGTTGTTCAGTTGACAACTGCATAGGGAATGCTTGATTATGGAAGTTGAGATTCTTTTGCTGATTTCTTGTCCCCTTTGTTTCACTAAATTTCTTCAGAAAGTGTAGTATGGTTCGTAGCTACTAATTGAATAGGCAAATCAAAAGTCTTAGCCAACTGCTTGAGCTTTGTGTGTGGCAAGTTCTATTTGACCAGTTTTTTCCTTTTGTTCTAATTAAAGGTTCTAGTGGTTTTTTATAATATCTCCTAGAGCCTGCACCATTCTCTGGCTGATGAAATAACTATTTAATATGCAACAGTGTCCTTTTAGCTCTTAATCATTGGATCAGTTTTTATGCACTTTAGTTTGTTTTGGGAGGCTGTTGGTTAAAAATGAGATTTAACTTTAATAAAAAGAGAAATAGTTGATGCCACTTAATAATTTGTCCTACACGAGCATAGATGCAAAAATTTTAGAATTTGGTAATGGTTATAAATAAATTGACTTATAGGTGAAAGTGTTACTTGGAAAACTTGATCAAAGTTAGTGATTTTATAGGTGGAATACTTTGCATCTGATTCTCTAAAGTATTATCCCGACAAAGAGTATGATGTGGCTGCCCTGGAGAAACTTACTTCTTCTATTTGTTATAAATCTTGAATAATTTCTTTGATCGAGGAATATGAACCCTGAAATACTAAAATTTATTTATTTGCTCAAATAACGAAGTTTGACTAAATGATTCCTCCAACTTATTTTGAGTGTAGAAGTTTTGATTAAAATTTCTTTTGTACATATATTTAAATCTTAGAAACTTAGTTATTTGATGATAAATTGTTGATTTTATCTTTTATGCACTTTTATTTCAGATATTGGACTTCCATCTGGGAAGTCCCTTTTTCAACTTCAAGCTGAGCGAATTTTGTGTGTACAAAGACTAGCTGCTCAAGCTACAAGTGCTACAAGTGAAGGCACGGTTTATCCTTGTACATGATATATATTTATAATTCATTTGATGTGCTATCTTAATTCTTCATTACCTGCAGGTGCAGGTTCTAATGGTTCAGTGTCAATACATTGGTATATAATGACCAGTCCATTTACCGATGATGCCACACGCAAATATTTTGAAAGCCATAAGTACTTCGGTCTTGAATCGGATCAAGTGAGACTCTTTTGGTAGTTTCTTTTTTTGACTATTCCTTCACTCTTGTGTTGCCCTTGCTTTGAATTACTCTTCATTTGATGTAGGTCACGTTCTTCCAGCAAGGTACAATACCATGTGTTTCAAAGGATGGTAGACTCATAATGGAGACTCCATACAAAGTATTGTTCTCTGTTTCTAATCTATTTCAATAATCTGGTCCTGAGAATGCCCAAAGCTACTGCATCTTTTATTTGAGTGAGATGTTGGTATTTCATGACAAATTTAAATCAAAAAATGATCAATGGTAGAAATAGATGTTAAAGTACAAAGTGCTTAGAGTGTTGATGAGTTCATAATCCAATTTCTTATATGTTATGAAGGAATTATATCATAGCATGGATTTTTCTTTCTCTATAGCACACCTAGAATTAAAGCACTTCCATCTATCTTGGTGAATTTGGTTCTTATACAAGTTCTATGGATTATTAAACCTGGGAATTTTGCAATGCAAGAGCTCCCAAAAGTAATGCAGCAAAGGCTTTCTGATGAGATAGTTTACAATATTGTTATTAACCTTCCCTTTGGCTGTCCATATGCTTTGAGTTCAGAGATGTTCCTTGTTTCCTTTGTTGTTGTTGACCTTGGGACTCTTTTAATGTGTCCTGTTCTACTAATTTTGAGTTTTCTCAAACATTTTACTTCTGCCAAAATTAAACTAACTTCTCTGCTCACCGATAAAATTATGAGAAAGTGATTGAATATTCACCAGAAGTGTATGGAGGATCTTATATGGCTCTGTTTGAAATGTTGACTCTAAAATTTAAATCCTTCTATTTTTTGTCTTGTTTTCCTTTTTAACTGTTCACTGTCTGCTTCATTTGGAAACTAAACAATCAAAGCATGCAGATGGGAACTGTAAATGTGACTTACATTCTGTGGAAGTATATCACTTACCACTTTATAATTGATTTTGGGCCAGGAACCCAGTGAAATATAATTTATTCAGAAGCTAAAAAAGCTGAACGAGTGGCTAAATAAAGTGATACTTGAATAATAAACCATGATGGTAACCTATATCTGAATGTTTCTAAGGATAATAGAAAGCTTGTCAAAGTCCTTAAAGTGTAATATGTCTGAGAATGCTACCTACATCATTGGACAGTTTACAAAAATTTAAAGAATTACATGCAGTATTCACATTTATAGACGCAAAATTTAAAGAATTACATGCGGTATTCACATTTATAGATGCAGAGAATTGAATTCATAGATCGCTCTTTTGAGTCACAAAGTAATTCCTTCGGGCAGTACTAGAAGGATGAAAAAACATTATTGTAAACTTTCAAAAACAAAAAGTGCTTCTGGTGTTGCTTAGGTGTATGAAACAGGTGCCTCCTGCTATGTCATTTATGAAGAACCATCCCGGTAGCTTTTATTTTTTATTTTTTTAAGAGATGTTTTTATTGTCCTTTCCTATTTGAACCTTTTCATTTCAAAGTTTCATACCGATTCTACAATTTGGTGGTTATACAATTAACTGTTTGAAGCCAGGTGGCTAAAGCTCCAGATGGAAATGGAGGAGTATATTCAGGTATCTTTTTAATTTAGCATTGTGTCAAGTATCAGAATATTGTTTGGATACTCATTGGTTTAGGTGGACATGATTTGTTGATCAGCTCTGAAATCATCAAAACTATTAGAAGATATGGCAATGAGAGGGATTAAATATGTGGATTGCTATGGAGTTGACAATGCACTGGTAAGTTTCTTGTTCTTTCCATTTCTATTTATTGGATAAAAGTTTCCAGATATTTCTTATTTAAGAGATAGTGACTAAGGTCTTGCAAGCAGGTTCGCGTGGCTGATCCTACTTTCTTGGGTCATTTTATTGATAAAGGTGTTGCTGCTGCTGCAAAAGTTGTCCGCAAGGTAACTAATATTTACATCTGGACTTGTTTGGAGCTTCAATCGTATTAACTGACTAATGTCTATTAATAGAAAATTTAAACTTGAAGGCTTTCCTATTGCAAGTTAGATTCCATTGTTGTCATTATTCTGATTAATTCAGACGATAAAGTTACCTCTGATGTAGATCAGCTTGTGGTGTACGGCTTGTGATATTTTGTTCTCATATTTACTGTTTTGCAATAATTCATGTTTCTTATTGGTGGAAAAAAGAAAAAGAGAGAGAACTCAGTAATTCATCTCGCATAGAGTTGTCAATGAAGAATTAACTTCCATATGATGTACTGGAAAATAGAAGAAATAAACCAAGCAGACTAATAACAGGAATAGCTACTCAAAGTTCCTCTGGTTGACTTTCTTTTACCTGTCAAGTCCCTGCATCTATGTGGCTCCATCTTCATGTAGTTTAAAATGTGGCGTTTATACTTCAAGCTCCATGTTTACTTCTTTCTACTGTTCAGCTAGATTTTAAACTGAGTGATGCTTATGTACATAAATGAAAGTAACTTGGCTATGACACTTAGCCTTGAAGCAATATCCTGTTTCCATAAGGGTTCTGGTTGGAACTTCCATCATGGCTGAACTTTGTGATTAGGTTTTGAGTCCACTATTCTTTTAGAATCACATGTAATTTTTAAGAATGAAGATCTTCAGTGAAGGGACTCTTCATACATGGATTTTTCTTGTTTTGAATCAACATCTCCTGCTTCTTGATGTCTGAAAAAATATACATTTCTGCAAGTACATAATCACACATATCAGGACAGAAGATGTGTAATAAAGGGAACAAATAATACCTTAGAAACCAGATGAGAGTACATGAACCCACCCAAGCTGAGGGAAAGGCTTAGGGAGGAAGAACTTATGTTAAATGGTATGGGTTGAGGCCTTGAGGTTGAGCACCTTCTTGCTTTCCACGAGGAGAGTGGATTCTTGTGGCATACGCCAGCTTGCTGTTTGCCATTATTGTCCTGTAAAGTTGTGGCGTGCCATTTTTAAATTGGTCATGCTGATGAGGATTTTGATTGAATGTTTCACAAGATAGAAAATTTTCTATTGGTTTAGAGATTACGCTGATTAATAACAGGTAATGTATTGTGGCCATTCATGTCAAAAGGTGTTTTCTCTGTGTCTCTGTGTAATCTAAAGCTTTTTAACGCTTTCTGGGGATTTAATCTGGCCTACAATCTTCTCAATTTTAATGCACACATCATCCGAAAGGTTGAATAAAAGGAAACACTAGATTTTCCAATCAATAATTGAAAATAAGCTATCAAAGGTAAGTGGATACAGTATGCGCAGGACATGAACCAGGTTTATTCAATTGAGCTTTGTCATTATTAATGTTGGTAATCAGTGCATATATGTGTGTTGTTATCTTTATGAACTGGTAGAATTTGATATTGACTATGTTGCTGATGATTATTATTCACAATGTATGACTGACCAATTTATACTTTTTTCATCGGAGTTTGTTGCAGGCATACCCCCAAGAAAAGGTTGGGGTCTTTGTGAGGCGAGGTAAAGGTGGACCTCTCACTGTGGTTGAATATAGTGAGTTAGATCCTTCATTGGCTTCTGCAATCAATCAGGGGACTGGACGTCTTCGTTTTTGTTGGAGTAATGTATGGTCATGCTTTTTGACATTACTGCAGTGCTCATTGGATTTAAATTTTGCTTAGGTGTCCTGAGGCACAAGTAATAGATGATATCTTAAAATAATAAAATGGCATTGCATTCTAATAAAGTTTGTTTTTCTGACTGTTTTACCATTCTTGGGTTTCAGGTTTGCTTACACATGTTCACTTTGGATTTCCTGAACCAGGTGGCTAATGGCCTTGAAAAAGACAGCGTGTTAGTGATGCTTTCTCTCAGTCTTATACTGATTTAAATTGATTTTTATCATGACCATAACTGCCATGTCTTTTGTTGCAATATACTTAGGATCACTTCACCTGGCTGCAGCTTTATCAGTCAATCTCATATTGACTCTTGTTAACAAAGGACTCCAACTATTCTATATCCGTTGCATGATTGATGTGCATTTGCTGTTTTACAATAATTTTAGGGTCATTTATACCTGACCGAATTGTCTTCAGCCTCTACCACATCGTTTTACTCTCTTGATTGATAAACTTTGTCATGTTTTTCAAATCATGACCTGTTTAAATTGTATTTCTTTTTATATGTTTCTAATATTTACATGTGTGTTAATATAATTACATTGTGATTGCAGTTACCATCTTGCTGAGAAAAAGATACCTTCCATCCATGGATATACGTCAGGGTTTAAGCTAGAACAGTTTATATTTGATTCATTTCCTTATGCTCCTACAACTGCACTTTTTGAGGTGACCTTCCTCACTTGTTTCTTTCTCAAAGCCCGGAATTCTCTCCTTATTTTTTTGGTGTTTGTGATGAGTGTAGTAATGGTAAATATTTTGTGCAAATTTTCAGGTATTACGGGAGGAAGAGTTTGCACCAGTAAAAAATGCCAATGGGTCAAATTTTGACACCCCAGACAGTGCTAGACTGCTTGTTCTTCGACTCCACACACGTTGGGTAATAGCTGCTGGTGGCTTTTTGACGCATTCAGTTCCATTATATGCAACCGGTAATTTTGATTTCTTTTGTGTACCTTTGCCTATCAAGTTTCATGCACTAGTGTACGTCAGCAAGATGCAAATGCTAGTATATTGATTATTAATTTAGGCAGTTGGCTCAATGGAAGGCATGAACATCTTTTCTAATATATCGGATTGCCTATTGGTCACTAAAATGAAGAGGCCTACGGTCTAGCCAAGTTTGCCTTTGGGTAGGTTGATATGAATTTGTCTAGGTCAGTTAGGAGATTCTACCTAATAAACTTGGAAACTTATTTTGGCGGTGGGGGTTGGCAGGGGGTTAAGAAAAAAGAAAAAATACTAATTCTTATTGACTCCCCTCTCCCTTTCTCTGACCCTTTTACATCGAAGTAGCTGTTCGAGATTCTATATTGTTCTCAGCATTTGGCATGCTTGCTCTTGAGCCCAGGTGTGGAGGTGTCACCACTTTGTTCTTATGCCGGAGAAAACCTAGAAGCTATATGCCGTGGAAGAACATTTCATGCACCTTGTGAGATCGCATTCTAGTCGAGTTTTATCCTAACATTTGTGCGGCTATTTTAGGATTATGGGAGGAGATCCATCTTATGCCTCGTTGTATTGAGATAGATATCCTCATTTATGAATTGAATAATGCTTTTTGGGCAAATATGAGATTGATGTAAATTACTATTTCTTTAATAATTGAATATCCAAATTATTGATTAGCAGAGCTGAACGGGCCCGTGTCCCTTGATGGTCAGATTTTTGTGTTGTGTTGTTCTTTACAAAGAATAAGACGGTTTTATAAAGATGACGTATCTAGTAATGGGTGGCAATAACTGCAACGGCCTGAGCATGACCGTTGGATTTGTCCTGGCCTTCAGACATAGTGGGCGGGTTGAGTCCAGGCAATCATAATCAGGCACGCACCTACCATTTTTTAGATTACCAAAAATAGGAAAAAAACTTCCAATACTTTTTAATTTATAATTTATCGAAAATAAAATTGATATTTCCCACAACTAATTATTTATTTAAGCTAACAACAATGGCTTGAAAATTTAGAAAGTTACAAGCACTTGTAGTGATAAATGATTTGAATTTTGGGGTAAATTAACTCATTAAACTCATAGAATATAGATTGAAAAAAAAATAGTAATTTTATATTTTTTTGAATATTATTTTATGCTTTACAAGATTTATTGTAAATTTTATTAATTGAATAATGAAATAGAATAATTAATAATTTTTAAAATTATAAAATTTATCATCCAATTAATATGCATTATATATTTATAAATTATAAGAAAAATATTTGGGATCATTTGAAACAAAATGGATGTCTTGATTAGTATCAATTTATAAGTCACAATGACAATAAAACATGATAAAGCGATTAAGATAGTAAAAATTGTGAATCATGAAATAACTGATAAGTAATATATATATATATATATATATATATATATCACATTTTGATTTCTTTAACACATATCTTTTTTCTTTGAAAAAAAAATATTAATGAGTTGAAGCAAAAATATGTAAGATCTATAACTTGGGTATCAATACACTGTTGTAATTTTGTTAAAGTGTTTTAAATACATTTTCTCATTATTGTTTTTACTAATATTAATATAATGACCAGAAATATATAACACTATTTAAATATGATGACTATATATATATAATTAAATTATTAAATTTATTTTACAATTCATTTTTTATTAGTGATAATTTTTTTAATGGTTAATTTTAATGGTGGTCATATTATAATTATAAAATAATTTCATACAAAATTTTAACAAAGTCTTGATGAACATTATAAAAATCATTTATACATTTTTTCTAGAATATTATACAATTTTAGTGTGTCAAAATATATTTTTAAGGATAATATTTTTATCATGTCTATACTTATTAATACAATTTTTATTGAAACGTTTGCTCAAATTCGAACTCTTTTACATTCACAATAAACTTACACTGACTCTTAAAATAATTATTATTTTTAAATATTTGATAATAATCTCTAAAAATATTTCTTGAAATATGTATTTCTCGTGTTTTTATTTAAACAAAATTTTCAAGCCATGAAAAAACTTTCAAAGTTTAATAATTCAAAAAAAAATAAAAATCAAAGAATGGACATTAAATAATTAAACTCCCTTTAAAGAATTAACTTAGCTTCAAAGTTAAGTGGAATTTCGATACCTCATACCAAATCTAAATTAAGATATTAAGTTTTATTGAATCAACACTAAGCATTTTGGAGTTTTAACAAATAATTCTTCTAGTGTATTAACTTTATTTATTTGTTTAGGTTATGATCTTCTTAATTGCTATTTACATCTGAAATTGAGATTATTAAAATCAATACATTACCATCACCCCCCCTTTTTGTGTTTTGTTTAATTGGGTTTTGTTCACTTCACTTCAGCCAGCAGGCTGATATCAAATCTTGATCACGCATTCTGCTACATCAGATCATGCATAAACCTTGATTTCACTCAACTCAATTTAGAAAAATGTTGTCTATAAAAACCATGTCATTCTTAAGTTGTAAATTAACCAAAGTCTCAAATAATTAATAATAAAATTTAAAACATTTCACGTATATTATAATAGAAATTAATTATTAGATAATATATTTTAAAATTTAAATAAATAAAATATCCAGCAGTTTAATAATATAGTCAAATACGAAATCTATTGATACTAAGCAATTACACGAAAAAAAAAGCATAAATTAAAATAATACATTTAACTAAATTTCTCATAATTCCTTTGGATAATCAAATATTTAGAACCATAATAAAAATTGTTATTGATAGACAATTACATACATACACATGCGTGCATGAATCTAAATATTGCACCAAACATGAAGCATGTTCTCTATTTTGCCTTTCCATGGCATGGATCTTGACAAAGCTTTATCATTATTTTAATTAATTTTAGGTTAAACAAATATGTGGCACATGATTTCCCAGTCAAAGTTTTGACCCTTGAGAGATTCAATTTTATATATATATATATATATATATATATATATTATATTATTCATGTTGGCAGCTTGTTTAATATGCCCTCAAGATATTTTAATAGTATGAGATTATATTTAAAATTACGAGATATAGTGTTGAATGTGTGTCATTACAAAAGAAGTCGATTTATTATACAGCAAAACAAATCACAGAACTTGCCCCACTGCCTAATAGAAGAAGACGACGAGGACAAGTGCGTGGGTTAATTAATGAAAATGAACAAAAATTAGGCAGCAAAACGAGGGAAGAGTCACGAGATTGAAGAAGAAAAGTCTGTCCACAGATTAATGAAGTCTGACAAAGCCTGACTAACTTCATTACTTTTTTAATTAGAAACCGACACTGACGAACCAATGTGACAATAAATAATTAATTTTATGCAAACCAGTAAAATATGTAAATCTTCGATGGCAATTTGGAAATGAATTATCTTTTCCCCAAAATCTATCTATCTATTGAGTTATTGAGCAGAGGGTTGAGTCAGGGCATCGTCAGTCTTTGACTAAAATCATTTTTGGAACCAATGCATTCTTCAAAGACAATTATACTCTACTCTGCTCTGCTCCTAGTAAACTGTGCCCCCCTACACTGGCTGGAAATTGGAGTAGCTTCTGCAGTTGCCGTGGACCGCCACTGTCCACTGTCAATCATAGTGACATACCGTCCGCCGTAGAAATCAACATCACCTGTAGAACGCTGCATTAAAGTCTGATACATTGTATAACGTTGTCGTCAAATGACCGCAAATGAAAATGCACCGCCGCCATGATTTTGTAGATCGGTCGACAATGAAGAAGACGACGGTGACCATTTATTTTCACTCGCTGCGGTTTAATGATAGTGTTATAAGGTGGTCGTCAATATAACCTCCATTTGATAAATCATCCGAACCCTTTTGTGTAAATTTGAAAACCAGCGTTCTTATGGTAAATTTTTTAATCGATGATCAACGATCAGCAGTGAATGAATGGCAACGGCCGGCGATATTGCATCGTGACTGAGATTATTTTTTTTTAATAATTAATTAGTATAAATACTGAAATAAAAATTTTAATAAATCCAATGCTACTATATTAAATTTGTTGGCCTTCATCTGCTTCATTAATGAGTCAGAGTCAGTAACTCGGCCGTCCCTCCAGTCCTCCCATCCATTGCAACCAAATCCATGTGGCTGGCTTGCTTTTCTTATTCTCTCTCTCAGATGCCATGTGATTTTATGCCCTCGTACATTCACTCGTTAAGGGTGGCAGATTTCCATCCTTGCCCTTGCACACTTGCATCTGTCTATCGCTGATTCAGAATCCAAGAAAGTCCAAATTCAAGATTCGTATAAACCACCCGTTGGTCCCACCTGTTAAATTATCCGTACACGTGCCATGCTTTATAGCCCATACGAGTGTGTTGATTGGGACCCATGCGGAACAATAAAAACAAAACCTGACAAATTTCAGGTCAGCTTTGCTCAAATCATTATCACCTGATCTGATTTGATTTGATTTCATCTGATCTGAGCATCACCGTACACTCCACCTCAGATTATGATCACATTAATCAAAGGTTTTCATTCATTTCTTTCTGATTAAATGACGATTATGTCCTTGCTTTTAATCTCAATGTCAGCCTCTTTTTTCTTTTGCAATAATCAGTTAATGTCAGCTTTGATCATTACTTCATTAGGCTCCATCTCCTCCTCTTTTTATTCTCAAGTTCATTCAATTTATTGGGATAATAACATTCAAGTCCTTAACCTTTTGTCTTTAGGTGTCGAATTCAGTGAATGGTCAAAGAACTTGAATCATGGGTTGTGAACAATGACCGGCTTAATGGGTTTGTATGCCATTACTATATGAAATATATATTCAATTTTCAATATTTTAAATTATTTTTAAAATTATTTTAAATTTTGTATTTTTTATTTTAAATTTTATACTACTATTTGAAGTAAGTTATTTGCTAGAAGATATATGATTATATACATTTATATTAGCCGTTTTCTAGGCTTAATTGATAAAATTAACGTTTATAAATTATAATTTTGGTAAATTTTTTAATAAAATAAATATTAAATTAAATATTCATGGTTTTTTGTTAAATCATGACTATTAATTTATCTTTAATCGCATGGCATCCAATAAAAAATGTGATAAAATACATAAATGAGAATAAAATAAATCATGGATCAAAGTGCAAAGAAATCAAAGTTACATTTGGCTTTGCATGAAAATCCACGATGAAATTTAAATTAAACCCTAAAACTTATATCTCAAAATTTAAAATAAGAGAATGACGAATAATAAACACGTACAATAAAATCTCTTTATAATTTATGCTATATTAAATTAAAGAAAAAATTATTTGAGACATTAATTTATTTTTTAAAGTTGTTATTACACTTTTGAACTTACGAGTACGTAATAACTTATCAATATAAACATTTTCTTATTGGAGTCAAAATATTTTTAATTTGTCAAATATGTTTAGAGTTTTTTTTACACGAAATCTTTTGTATTTATGTACTCTCATCCTCAAAATTATCTTCTTTCTTTTTCTCGTCTAATTACAGTAGTAATTTCTTTTTCAATTAAATCATACACAACTTATTACTTATTTAAATAATGAAAGAAGATATTAATATCCACTTGATTATTGTAGTGAATTTATCAAATCTAATCACTCTATTTTGCAATAACTATTTAATTATCCTTTTTTTCCCACCTCATTTGTAATTTTATAATTATTCATCAATATTAAAAGTTCTAATTTTATAATATTTCTTATCAATTATCCATGCGTAAACTACATTTAATATTTCATCAAGGACATTTATATTTATTGATTTTCAAATATTATCTTTTATTCGTTTCAAAAATAGGTGATTGAAATGATGAAGATAATAATTTTTAAATTTTCTAATAATATTGACATCACGTGATTAAATTTTAAAAGTGTTATCTGACGCTAAGAGTTGAAAACAAAAATATTTATAAAGGAGGTGTCAATTAATTCAACAATCTTTCTGCCACTTGCACTAAAAATAATAGTTTTTATAATTACAATAAGTAAATTAAAATAATTTTTTTTAATTACATCTTTAATTAAGTTATAACATTTTCATAATACTTAAAAATAATTTAGTCTCAATATTATTACTATAGAGAGATTTTGTTATACTTAGATTGTTTATAGCATATTTGTAATTAAAGAATATAATTATATATATATATATATATATATATATAATGTTGAGCAATGATATATAATTTCTTAATTTTATACAATATTTTGTACTAATTTTTTAAATATTAAATTATTATATTCTCAATTATTAAGATTAAATATAATATTTATAATTAATGTATATGTAAAATGTAATACCAATCATTCAATTGTAATTTATCCAATGATATATAAATGGTGTAAAAAAATTATATGAAAAATAAGAGTTTTTAATACCCAACATATATATATTTGATATTATCGAATAAATGATGCTATTATTGGTTATTATTTTAAACAACAGGGATCTATATGTTAATATACAATTTAAAATGAAATAAACACCTTCCGCCCTCTATATAAATGTTGATCACTCCTGCATTTTCAGTCGTATTCACATTCCCCCGTAACACAGAAGAAGAAGAAGAAGGTGGTGCAAATGTGGCTTCTCTGGTGGCCGAAGAACACCGCCTCCGCTGCCACTACTACTGCAAAGGCCGCCAGTTCAGCCCAAGAAAACGATTCGTCATCTTCAAGTTGTTTCAGCAGCAAACGTCTCTCAAAACTAATGAAAAAACTCAGGAAAAATGGGAAAAAAATGCTGAGATCAGGGTTTGCGGGAGGGAGCAGACATAGCAGAAGCTCATTTCAGTGCCGGTATGATCCAGCGAGCTATTCTCTGAACTTTGACACAAGCGGCTGCGGAAGCTTGGTTGATGATCATGAATATTATTACTGCAAATTTTATGCATTTTCTTCAAGATTTGTGGCCAACCAAACAACGAAAACTTCTTCTTCTTCTTCTTCTTCTTCGTCTTTGCAGTAATACAAATACCATTTATAATATGATCTAATGTAACCCTAGTTTTAGTTTGTGTGTAAGGTGGCTAAGCTAGGTTTAAACAAAAAATTAGATTATGGGTATTATTTGTTTAATTTATGTATACATTTTAGAGAAAATTTTTGTAAGATAGATGAAATTGGCATTATAGCTTTATGGTAATTTCTTTGCTTTGCCGTGATATTCTTCTTTTAAATTCTTTAACTGCAAGCATTCAATTGCACTATTATGATACTCTCTATTTACTAGTAGCAAAGGAGGAGGAAGACCATATGAATCTGAATACTAGTCTTATTATATTCATAATTTAACCAATAAAGGAAGACAAGGAAAATTTAAAAAAAAAGTTGATGGCATGTTGGTAGTAGGAGGGATTGTCAACTTTTAAAATTCACAGCCATATCACAGAATCTGTAACATGATGTGTTGGATTTGTAAATATTTTAGGTTTTAGATTTCAAATTTCATATTATAATGTTTGCAATTTTTTTTGTTAATTTTTTGCCAATAAAACTAAAAGAGAGAGAGTAAAGAAGAACCCACATGTTAGAATGTTGTGCCAAACACAACACGTAATCACTGGAATTTGGTTGAATTTATTGTTTTCATTGGCAGATAGATTTCTGATATCAATTAGTAAATATTTCCATGTGCAATGCAGATGAGCTAATATTTCCAAGCAACCTGTTTATCATTTAGAATAGCAGACAAACTTTCCGCAACGAATGGTGAACACACACATATATACATATTGAGAACGTGAAGGTTATAAAATAAAATAAATTTCTCACTTCTCGAGTAACAGCCATGACTGGGTAAATTATACATAGAATTAGAGTTTGGATCTAAGTTTTGGCCCTTTTTATAAAGAGATAGTCAACTGTCACTGTTATTTTGAAAGATAAATAAAATAAAGTAATTTTAGTACTAACAAAAATAACAATTTTATTCGTATAAATTGATATATTAATAATAACACATATCTTTTTTTTTCCAATAAAAATATTAAATATCAAATTTTAATAAAAACACAAATGAAGTCACTAAAAAGTTTTTGAGTTAATTAAATATTTTTTTAAATTTAATTTTAAAATTAAGTAAAATCAACTCATCACCAAAAAATCCACTTGTTTTGGGGTTGATTTTGTATAAAAAATATGCAAACATGGCAGTACTCAGTATTAATCAACTACTTATTCTCACCGTCCCCATGAGAAGCGAATACTCTTTTCAATTAAGCTCTCTTAAGAGTTCTAAAGATCTCATAACACATGGCTATTTGTAGTCCCAAATGAGTCAATTCTGTCTCTCTCACGCGCGCACGAAGCTTTGCAGCAGTTGCAATACCCATTCAATAAGTAGGCTTGTAAAACTTGACTCTCGATCCATCACATTCATACAGATTATATGAAGCTTTGCAGCAGTTGGCCTATATGTATCATGTGAAAGAAAGTGGTCATTTAAAGCAGGATTACAGATTGCAGAAGCAAATATCGGCCAGACGACACTATATATATATATATATATATATATATATATTTCATTTTCTGTTACACAAGACAAGATGTCCTAAATCATCCTATATATGCTACTTCCATCACTCACTCCAATCCTCCCTACAAAAATTTGACCACATCATCTAAAAATCATGAAACCCCTTTGCATCAAAAGAATAATATTGTTCTATTTTTCAACTGGCATGGTTAGAGCAAGGGTTCATTTTCACTCACAGGATAATCCGACACAGTTCCCTCAGATGAAATTTCCTCTACACCAGGCCGCTCAGTTCGAGAAGGATCTGATTGTGTCTTACTTGAATCACCACTATCTGGCTGATCTTGTCGCACTTTCTGAAGCTGACCATCATTACAGGGTGAGCTCTGCTCAGCTTTTGTTTGACCACTTGAACCTTGAGCATCTGCAAGCTCAACTTGGTCCAAAGAATTTGATAACAGAAGCTTGCTCTCAAGGAAGCTTGAGCTCTTCACACCAGAAGTTGATGACAAATGTGGGCCAGGAGCAATACAAGATGCCACCAGTTGGAGCACTTCGGGAGACGGGGATAATCCTGTGCTTGTTTTACTTGGAGGAATTAAGTATGCTGATGAGGATGGAGGGCACAGATTGAGGTCGGATTCCACAGAAGGAACCCCTAGAGTTCCAATAACTGGTTGCTTAAGCATTTGAAAATGAGGGGCCAAAGGAATAGAGCTTGAAGCAACACTGCTACTAGGTAGGCCACTTTGAAAATTCTGGATACTTCCAGACAATTCTGACATCATCCACTGAGGCATATGTGACTTCCGCTTCTTTTTCTTCTTAAGACTGCGTCTAGGATCCTTTGGTTGAGGAGGAGGTGGGGCTGGTATCTCAAATGGAGGAATGGTTGGCTTATCTTCTCCGTATATTAACCGAACTGATTGAGCAATTGCTGAAACGGTAGGTGGCAATTCAGGATCCGAAGGCTTAGCAGGTGCACCTACAGCCTCACGAAGCCAATGGGGTAGTTTGTTCTTTGAAGAACTACTTCCAACAACTTCTTTCCCCTTTGAATGGAAAAGAGTAGGCCATTTAATTGGTTCAGGTAGCAACCCTGAACTGGTGGATTCACCACTTCCTACATTATTGTTGGACTCATGCAAAATATTCAGCGATCTATCCAGAAGACTGGGCAACTTTCCGTATTTTATGGCATTTTCTTCATCTTCCCTTCTCTGTAAATCAAGACTACTAGAACTGATATCTAAGGAACCCAAGTTACTGGGACCTAAAGAATTGAGTAGAAATGGATTAGAAGAAGCCCCAGACCTACCTGAAGGTGCACAAGAATCTCTGGGAAATTTTGCCTGAAACTTTTCGGGATTCCAAGTTGGAATAGGTGGAAACTGCTCATTTTGCAAACCAGGTTGATCCGATGGTTCAAAATTTGGCAGGCCTGAAGTGGGATCTGTAAAACCTAATTTCATGTCTGTTAAATGGGTGTGAAATTTTGGTGGCGTGACAAATTTACTTCCTTGCAATGCCCGTGTCAGCATTCCATCAGGAATGCTTGGAAACAAGGGAGTTTTGTTAGATTTTGTTGCCTTCGCTGATTTTGGCACAGGATACACTGAACCTTCCAAGATCTTAAGCTGTTCCTCCTCCCACCTACCAGCCAAATCTTCTGAATTTTTGCACTTAGAGAATTTCAAATTGGGGTCTCTTAACATGGCACCCCAATTGCCCTTTCCATGTCTGCGAACACCAATCCACAGAGAATCAAGTTCATCTTCAGACCAGCCATCTGCTTTAAATTTCTTTTTATACAAGTTGTTGGATCCAGAGCCAGTTCTCATCATTATATTTTCAAGCACCCTACGATGATTTTCAGGAAAAGAAGAAAATGTGGATGGTGTCTGACCCAAATCCAATGTGGGAGGTACTTCCCTCTCCAGCTGCTGATTATATCTGGGCGCATCTTGCGGTGGGATTTTCAAATTTGGCAATAGAGGCAATGCTGGAAGGTCTTTCATACAGTCATGTACAGCTTCAAGCCTGCTGCCCAGAGAAAAGTTAGGTAGTAGGTCATGATGCAGAATTGTTGTACTTGTAGCAGCAAGTGGGAATCTGGGCAGAAATTTCCCATCAAAAGGTAAATTGGGTAGCATAAACTTTTCCTTAAATTCAGCAAACGCAGCCGAAGATTCTAATCGGTCAGAAATTTTTAGTTCTGAGGCAGGCATAGGATACTGCAAAAAGAAAAACAATGCAATCATTCACATAAATGTAGCATAAAAATCTGGACAATTATGTGCATATTTCATGGGGCAGGGAGAGTGAAAGAGAGTACCGGATTGAATGGGAGCCGACTATCTGGCATGCTACTTCTAAAGCAATTTTGAGAAACTTCAGTTGATGCATCACGCAATTTTTGTTTGTCTTGGATATTCTCCTGACCTTTTACTTCTGTCTCAATTGAATTTCCAGAGCTAGGAGCCAGACTGAATGGAAACTCTGGTCCAGTTGCTTGCCTTCTCTGTCTGCAATTTGATCTTGAAAATTTTCTTTGTGATGACTCCAATTGATTGGCATTGGGTGCACATAGTCCCAGAACTGGCAACAAATTGTTGGTAGGCAGTGAACTTGTATAGCCTGTGCCCTGATGAGGGTGACTTGGAAGTATAACGTCTGCAGAGTGACCAAGAGTATTGACAGAAAGATCCAAATGACTGCTCATTTTATGCTTTGATGGCCTGCTCATCCTTAAAGCTGAGTCACCCTTGTTCTTTGGTGCATCCAATGGCTGAATGACCTTGTCATCTTCTAAGTCAATCACAGAAGAATTGTCTCTGAATTCTTGAACTACTTCAGTCACTTGATCCCCATCTTTGTCATTACCAGGGAACCAAGGGAGAAGCTCAGGCACAGGTTTTACATCAGTAGGACGAGATTCTTCAATTGCATTCCTCTGAGCAAGCCGTTCCTTTTGTCTAGCACGAAGCTTGGCACTGTTCAATAACAATTTTAACATTAAATAAAAATACTTATGGTTTTGAAGCATTAGAGTATCCAAACTATATTTTCACTATATTTCAGTATTACCTCAATTTGTTTGTGTCTATAATCCAAGCATGGCTATGCAAATATTATTAAATGAAGTAGTTGCTAACTAATTTTTAGGCCTACCAAACTGCTCTTAACAGTTTGAAAATAAGATTACATTGTTTCAATTGTTTTGCTAACAAGCAGCAAAGTAGACTCAAAGATCATTCAAGAATTTATAGTTTTACGCAGCTAACATTTAGCAAACCAAGAATCTTTGGAATCATTATTCTTTGAAATCTTAATCACTGTGAAATACTGAGAAATAACTTAGAACTTACAACTTTGCTTTTAGAGCACGTCCGGCTGGAGTATACTCCCGTTCTGGCTCTGGCTCTCGCTCTTGTTCCTCTTCACCACTGCTCTGCTTAAACATATTAATGATATGAATAAGCAGCAGAAGATTAAATAAATTTAAATGAGATAGCTTGTAGAAGATATATGTCTAGAAATTTCAAAGAAAACAGTTCAATCCAGGTCACATGGTTGAGTAAAAGGTTCATGTTTATGTTTATGTGAGGCAGACATAATACTGAAGGCATCAACAAAGGTCAGAAGCCAGAACAAGAGAATAGGCATCAAAGTGTAAATGGGAGAAGAACAGAGAAAACGAGAATGAGTAAACTGGAGCACTGGAACTTTAACAGAACTAAGCATGTTTAAGAACAATAAGAGAAAGAAAACAAAGGCATATCTCCCACCTATCTAAAGTACTTAGATGAGATTCTTTAGAGGATTTTAACTTTAAAATATATCAATAGTCATCATTAGCAATTTCCCAGGTTTTAGACACATTGACAGCTTTAAGTTCATAAAAGTTCACTCAACTATAAAAGTAACAAAGCATCAAAGTTTGATCCCTTCCGACAGGGAACAACAGCTTTAATTTCATAAAAGTTCACCCAATTATAAAAGGAATAAATCATCAAGCTGGATCACTTCCAACAGGAACAATTGCTCCTGTTGGAAATGCATGTGCGAGTGCACGAGTGTACTTGCTAGTCAGCATGAGAAAGTGGACAATTTGCAAATTTGAAATAGCTAATGACAGGATTAGAATAAAAAAACTTTAGTTCATTTATCCCAGTTATGGAAAGGGTAGCCACAGAAAGTAACAAGATAATCAGCTAATGTCATGAATAACATGGATCTTCTTTTAACTCAAAAATGATGCAGCAAGACGTATCTGCAAAGTCTTCAAAGACAGCAATTCTAGTTACCTTACCAGCAATACAAATGACCAAATAAAAGGTGCATCTGTTAACCTTAGAAAAAAGACACTCTTATGCACAGAGCAGATATATGTACCTCACTCAGTGTCTCACTAGGGTGTGCTGCATATGCTTCCCTGTAAGAAACAGCTTTTCTCTGGCGCTTCCCTCGGCCAAGTGCTGCTTCCTCCTCACTTTGATACTTTTCCCATCTAAGTAACCAGTAAATCATATAAGAATTCTTAAAACAAGAACTTCAAAACTTGAGTCACCTCGTGCAAATGATTTGTTCAGGTAGCAAGCTAAGTAATTATTCAACTTATCTTTAAAGGAACATCTAAAAGATGAATTGGAATTTTTGCTTGCTACTGGTATGATATTGAGATTAATCATCTTTGATGCCCACTACTACAATCCAACTTTAAAACAATTCCTTTCTATTGAACAACAATGGTCAACCATAACTAACACTCATCAATTTAAAGAAGAAATGTGAACTTGGAAATATTGGCCTAATGGCAGAGCAAGATTAAATTTATTTCGCCACCTATTAACTTATGCTTGACATTTATATCCTTGTTCCCATTTTTATTCTAATTTACACCATCAGTGCAATTGATTCTCTCAATTCCCTCCCTCCAAGGGCTGCTGTCAAAATCAAACCCAATACATAGTCAACCCCACATTACACAGTCCATGTCATATATATCACTTTGATTGTGTGTGGTGCTTTTGTTGGATTGTGCAGTGCAATATAACTTTAATTGTCTATATGTAACTGAATCTAAGAAAAAGTTCAAAACTCCAATTCGTGAACAAGATCCAAGTTTGCTCAGATGAAGCAAAAGTAACTGATCTATCAAAACTATTATTCTTTGTCTATAAAACATCCAAGAAAATTTAAAAAGTAAACACCGTGTTAAAAGTGCACACAACTGCACAGAAACTATGAAAGAGTGAGCACAAAAAAAATCTCCTGACCTCACACGTAAAAGTCTGTCCCACTCATTTTCTTCAGTACCAGTTACAGCATTATCCACCTTTTCTGAATTCTGTGCAATAGTATCATCAGTGGCAACTGCAGGTGATTCAGCAGATCCCCCTTGTTCCTCTGTTGTTTCTTCATTCCATTCTGTGGCCTGCTAATGTGAAAATAGCAAAAATTATCCATTATAAATGTGTAAAGTGTCAATTATTTGTATTATTTTTAGACAAGTAATATTATACAAAATCAATAAAGTAAAACATTAAGATCAGTCCACATGCAACAAAAATTAAAGAATAAAATCAACCAATGATAAAAAGGGGGAAAAGACAAGAAAACAATCCAATGACCATTAGTGATTACCATGACCCTGCAGGCCAATAAACAAGACAGTACCAGATATTTTCACAGTATAAAATTCTTGTATGCTTATAGCAATGATACTGAGCCAACTAAAGTTCCTCAAAATGAGCTGGAAGCCATTCAAGTAAGCTGGCAGCTGGCAGGCTATAAATTATGTGCAGAAAGTTTTCAGCGACTACAGTTTCAGTATGCTGAAAGAATTTCAAACTACAAAAGCAAAATAACCAACAGTTAAGAAGATGGTTCAGATGCGAGGCGGCATTGGCTCATAAAGTTTCTCATGTATGATAGTGTACAAAGTGGCCAATGCTCTAGAGGATGTCTTTGCAGGTTTTTGTGGATGGATAAGAGGACTAATGTTCTGTCTCAGGAATTTCCTCAGAAAGCATTAAGGTAGACATACAAGGGTGCCAGTGGCTGAACCACATTTCAAAACAACGCCAGAAAAACTTTAGATAGGCCTAACTCCAAAGCTAATTTAGCTGCATCGTCAACACATGCAATTGTAGTTCTGCTCCAACAACAAACTATACAACTCAGACTAACGTGATGCAAAAAGCATGTACTTCATCAAATGGTTCAGTAAAAACTATAGCTTATGAACTGCCCACATCTCATGGTCACGGGTCTCTGCATCTTCCTTCTCTCCTCACACCCCTTAAATTTCTAGTCTTATTTGTTACCCAACTTTTCTGGTATTGGATGTGGAAAAACAGCAAAATTTTATTTCCTTCTGTTCTCTCTATTCCATTGTGTTTAAGCAGTCCCATGATTAGCAGTTCAAGAGTTATAATGGGAATTTCAGGTCATAGTTGGGTAATCTTTCAAAGCCATATGTGACACATCTGATATTTGAGGCATGTCACTACCTTCTCTCATAGTTTAGTTTTATACAGAGCAAGATATTCTGGGCAAACCTTTTTTTTTATGTTATTGTGAGGCACATTTATTTCATCTCTCTTTCTTATGGAAAAGGAAAAGACAAACCCTTTGACCCATCTTAAAACCTGTACCACAGAGATTTTAATTTTCCTTTTCTACGTTATATAATTCATGATTTTCCATAGTACTCTGATGACATCCACTATTAACCTGGGCACTAAAGTAATGAAAAGAAAAACTAGAATTATAACCATGACAGCAGTACTGAGTAAATTTCTATTAGTGGTTTGTTATCTTTTTCTCTTCAGAGCTTTATTTTGTTGTTAATCAAACCATTCCTCTCTCGTTAAGAATGGATCTTGGTCTTGGATTTCTGCCAAGAGAATCCAAGTCAAGTGTTTCATATTTGGATGAACAATAAATAACACGAAGTATTCAGGGTGTGAAGACAGGAGTTTCAAACACAAGCTTCTAATGGAAAGCACCTACTAAAGGTAAAATGATGTTTGGGCATAGAAAAGGAAAAAGGCAGAGATAGTTGGAACAGTGGTAGAGCCCATAACCATATTCTCACAAGTAGTCCGTTTCTCCACTCAACAACTGGGACCCGCATGAATCAAAACCTATTCCATCAGTCTAAACTGGCCATAGAAGCAGGCTCCCACAAAAATTTCAGTTACCTAAAAAAAATTAAAAAAGAAAAGAAAAGAAATCTTTGTTTTCTCATGCAAATTCTAATATTTCAGATAAACATCCCTTTTTATCTGCAAACAATTTCCAGATGACAAACCACCATATACTAATCCAAATATATGGCCAAAAGATGTACTAGTCCATCTAAAGATGTGTTTGTTAAGAATGGATTTTTTTTTCACCATCCAATATGAAAGGCAAACACTTGGCATGAAAGAAGTTTTCTAACATCTACCAGCAGGTTCCCTTCACAAATCATGGAGAGCACAACCTTTAGTTCTAGCTTAAGCTTTCAAAGTCCCTGTCAATCCAGATGCTTCTAGTGCAGATTCTAATGCAATGATCAACGGTTACAATAAATTTTTCTGAAAGAAATGTATCACATTACAGGTTTTGCAATGGTCTGTGTGCATACAACAGTTGAATACATATATGATTTCATGCAGCAGATGATGAACAATTACCATATAAAGTGACTGATTGTTACTTGTGTACAAAAAAAAAGCGAGAGAGAGGAGATATGATAGTGGACAGGTGTCCACAAAGAAACAAAACACCAGGGAAGGGGAAGAAAACCGAACTAAAAAGCAACTGAATATGTTAAGACAAGCATAACACCTCACCTTTACTGAGCCAAGCATATCATTCTCCAAATCCCCTTCCGCAGCATCGGTTGAACCAGACTGAAGGTTTGAACGGTCAAGCAATTTTGCAATTGCATTTTCATCCCACACAATCTTGGTGCTGCCTTCTGTACATTTGTCCTTGTACACATCCCCAAGACCACCACCTCTCTTTCTGTGCTTATGCTCCAGATCTCTTACTGCATCCTCTATGCTGGTATTATTTTCACTTGTATCTTTACCATTACCAGGGGAATCATTAAAAAGTTCTTCTGTTCCCCATCGTAGAATATCTTCCACTTCCTTTTGAGATCCAGATTTATTCACAAATAGCTGATCAAGCATCAGTTTCTTTTTTGCAAGCTGCAAGATGCGTTCCTCAACACTTGCACGAACAACAAGCCTGTATACTAAGAGTCTATTTGATTGTCCAATTCGATGGGCCCGATTCATGGCTTGAATATCAGCATGGGGATTAAAATCAGAATCATAAATAATGACAGTGTCAGCAGTTGCCAAATTGATCCCAAGACCACAAGAACGTGTTGATAACAAGAAGACAAACCGACTTTTATCTTGGTTAAACCGTGTTATTGCTGCCTGGCGATCAGCCACTGCAATGGAGCCATCCACTCTTTCATAAGTTTTAGGCCCAAATTCAATATTCAAATAGTCCTCCAGAATATCAAGAAGCTTGGTCATCTGTGAAAAAATAAGGACTCTATGACCTTCCTTATGTAACACCTTAAGCATAGAATGCAACAGAGTCAATTTGGCTGAAGCCTTTATCCTCATTTCATGAAGAAATTCTACTGACCCAGAATCAGGTTCAGTGCCCGGAATGAGATACGGGTGATTGCAAACCTTTCTTAACTGCATCACAATGTTAAGCATTGATTGCTGTGCCACACCTTTTCCAATATTCCGCAATATCTGATAGTTCTTAGTCAGCATTGCCCGGTAGTATTCAGCTTGGATGGATGACAACTCAACAGGAACCATTCTTTCAGTCTTAGGGGGAATATTTTGCATGGCATCCTTTTTAAGCCTTCGAAGCATATGTGGTGCAACAAGCTTTTTCAATTCCTCCACTTTCTGCGTAGTTGTGAGATCATTAAACTTCTCCTCAAATGAAGATAATGATGGAAATGAAGCTGGCTGCAAGAAATTAAGCAAGTTATACATCTCGCCAATGTTATTCTGAAGAGGGGTTCCAGTCAGCAGAACACGATGCTGGAAAGAGAACGTGTTGAGCAAGCTGAACAGCTTACTTCCCGAATTCTTCAGACGATGGCCCTCATCAACAACAAGAACTTCCCAAGGAACTCCACGCAAATGAGACGAATCAGCAAGAATCATTTCATAAGTAGTTAGTAAAACATTAAATTTATAGGAGGATGTCCTTCTGTTCAGATTATTGTTACTAGCATGCCACTCATATTGGCGAATCATGGCTCTTGCTTTTGCACATCCATGGTACTCAACAACATTTAAGTTGGGAGCCCATAATGAAAACTCAGCAAGCCAATTAGGCATCGTGGAGAGTGGAACCAAGACTAAACAAGGTAGTTTAGCTTTGAACTCAAAATATAGTGAAGAAATAAAAGCACAGGCAGACACTGTTTTTCCAAGACCCATCTCATCAGCAAGGATCACATTTTTGGATTTATGCCAGCATTTACGCAACCAATTCAGAGCTTCAAGCTGATGGGGAAACAATGAACCACCTTTCATATCCTCAGGTTGCTCTGTGAGAGTAACAATCTCACTTTGCTGACAGTCACCCTTTCTCCTTGATAAATCATCCTTGAAAGCATCTTTTTCTAATGCTTGGCTCTCAAACTGGTCAAACAAATCAATCAGACGTGAAGAGTTTTTAAGAGCAGGTTCATCTAATCTTTCCCAAGTGCATTCGTCATAAGGAAGACCAGTCCACTTAACAAAAGCTTCATGTCTTCCATCTTTGGATGTACGGAGAGAAATTATCCGCTGAGGTTGCTTCCACTTTTCCTCGCAGATATTTATCACAGCAGTTCCATACTTTGCCCTGTAATTTTCAAGTTTCCTCTTAGCCAGAACTTTAAGTTGAGACTCGGGAATCCAACTATTATGTATATGAGATCTCCCAACCCACTTAACTAAAAATTCATAAGATATTGTCTCTCCTTTAACCTGTGCAGATTCAACCAGTGGAGGCACTGGAACTTTCTTTTCAACACAGCTACTTATTCCCATTCCTACATCCAGATCTTTGTCAATGATTTCACAAGAATTATGTGTTTCATGAACCATAGGACCTTCATCATTTCTCAAACTAAGATCAACATTCTCAACCACCATCTTTTCACTTCTTTCTAGCAAATCTTCTATACTTACAGCAGATTCATCTTGAATGTTACCATTTATAGCTGTAGAACCAGAACTTCTGTTGTATTCTCCTTCTAAATCCATTGCATTTCCTTCTTTACATTCCTTAGTGAAAGATCTTCCGTATAATTGTATTTTGTCCACTCCAATGTCATTCTTCATGCTCTCCTCATCAGAACTTCTGATGACATGAGGAGACTGCTCAGCAAGATTTTCAGTTACTTCAACATCTAAATCAGTATCACAAGTAGAATTTTCCTCCAAAATTTTGTTTTGATTTTCTGGCATTAACAAATCATCAGAATGCAGGTCATCTGCAACCATAGCAGATATATGATTTGAAGAGTCGGTATCATCAACTTGAACTCGACAACCAAGAATCCGATCAACCTGCAATGTACATTTATAATTGAAAGGAAAAAACAAGTGTTAACCATTGATAAATGAAAGGAAAAGAAAAGACAAGATAGTTAACTTTTCATTTATAATGTATAGAAGGGATCAAAAATGACATTCGGTATATATTTGGTTAGACAGTGTAAAAGAAAGGAAATTTAGACTGTTTCTAATATCTCCACCATTTAAACCATGTCCATGTCAAATAAAATGAAAGAAAAATTTTAACACAATTATTTCAATATAGGTATTAGGGTTGTGAAAGGTCCAAAAAAGAAGAAAAGAACTTTTAAGCCATTCTCCTTTCCATCCACATTCCTCCACCAATAAGCATAAAGCTATATAAGATTTTAAGAGATTTCTTACTTCTTTTCCTTTCTTTCCAAGTTTGGATATGCCATCCACTATGGGCTAGTATTAAATCCTCTTGCTATTTCCATTCCAAATATATACGATCATTAAACAGAGTGTTAATTGCATTACATATAACCCAAGAATAAAGCGTGTTCTCAACATCCAAATGATTGCCATGAGCAGTTTCAGTTACCTGCTGAGGTTCAAAGGGTACACTATCTTCACACAATGGTGCTACATGCACATGAACTCCCACTTTCTCTGACTTGTCTGATGGGTTTGTTGCTTCTTCAGGAACCTTATAATTCACAAACAAAAGCTATTATTACTAATACAATAATCACACAAAACCATATGATTTATATTCCAACAGCAGTCATAACAACTACAAGGATAATCCCAACAGCAAAAAGAAATACAATGCTAATATGAAAATCTTAATGATGGCAGCGTATAAAATTAACTGGCATTGTATGTTCTACCAATGGGCCAGGGATCAAATGCCAAGATATGGGGATAGCTTCAGACAGACAGATAAAATATTTTGTATATTTTTTTTTCTTTTTAAACAAAAGACAGTCCCTGAAAGCATTACAAAACAAATAAAGCAAACTAAAAGGCCATCAAACATAAGCAAAAGGCCGAGAATTACTGATTAACATTGGCAAGGTAGCAACTTATTCAGGGTTGAATACGAAGCAAATTCAAATACCCTTACATAACCAAAAGAAGCTTTCAAAGACATCATGTTATGATATGACAATAAGATATCTTTGATATACAAGGGCTTGAATACACGGATTTCAATCAAATTTGAAATAATAAATGGAAAATCAGTGTAAGGAAGGCAGAAAACACCAAAAATATTAAGTGCAGGTATCTTTATTAGACAGGCCACATAAGGTAATGAAGAAACATATAAATGATGAATCCGTTTCAAACGATCAGACAATGAGAAAATAATTACAGTAATCTTCACACAGAGGTCCCAGTGCTTGCTTAAATTTCATTAAAGATAACAAATTCTTGTAAAGGGGTTTTAAGTTTCATCAAAATATTATTAACAGCCTTCAAAAGTACTTGTGAGATTTATAATTGGAGGGTAAAATGGTCATCCTTGGCCTTTCAATGATATGAAATCTTGATGCCTCTTTAATCTTAATGACATTTTATGAAAACTAGTTAATATTTGTGAAATTTAAATAACTGCTGGGCCTCTGTATGAAAGATTTGCTACACTTTTAACAGCATACTTGCATTGTAGGTCCATCATCTACAGCCAAACACCGATAAAATGAACTCCAAAATCTATGCCATCAGGCAACTCATCTAATCAAGTCACAGATCCCAGCATTTAGAAAATAAAGAAACAAATAATACAATGTAACAAAAGAACTGCACAAAAGTGCTAACACGCTGAGGCATGATCTTCAGCCGCCACAATAACTACAACTTTTGTCCTCTACACTGTTTCAGGATTTGAAGGAAATGGTCCGTGTAATGAGATTGGAAAATTGTAAGAATCCAAAATTAAGAAAACATACCGTGTCTTTTCCCCGTGCATTGAAACCCTTGGTACCAACATCCTCCACAAACAAAGATACAGAAACACCATCATTAACTGTTTTCTGTTTGTCATGCAACTTGCTAGTTCCAGGATTGAGAGTATTTTTGGACCTACGGGTTTTAGAAGCACTAGCAGACCGTTTTCTCTTATTACTTCTAGGTTTCTTTTGGCTGTCCTCTTCATTGACCTCAGGTTTTCTTTTTCTAGCTTTCTCAGAGGCAGCACCAATTGCAAGAACAAATTTAATTCCGGTAGATCCATTAGTAGAAGACACGCCACCATTCTCTTTGGAAGCTTCATCATTTTGCTCTGATTTTAAGACTTCAGATTGAGAGCAAACTTCATCAGTAGGGGGAGGCTTTTTCTCTGCAGGTGAGTCTGTTGGAGATTTGTTGGGTTTCCTCTCATCATCATCATTCACACATGATGAACTTCCTTCTTGGGGAAAACCAGGGGATGTATTACCAGGTTTGGTGCTAGAAGAAGCATCTACTTGGGATAAATCCAGTCTCTCCTCCAGGGACTTGACTCCGACCCTGAAAACAGATTTCCCCTTGCCGGATCTTTTTGTTGCAAGGATGGAGCTTCCAAAAATCTGGGATACTTTATTAGTGCCAGATGACTTAGTGCCACTGTGAGATTTTATGGTGATTATTTTTGATCTTGCTCGCTTTGAGATGGAATCCAGATTGCTTATGGGCTTGAGCTGATCACTTTTCTGCATGCACTTTGGGCATTGCCATTTTCCATTTGGAATGCGCTTCAGGTAATACATAACACCAAAAAAAAGAAATTAAAAAAGAGAGTAGCGAGCACCTTATTTTTGAAAGCTAATATATCTACCACACCAAACAACAATTATGATCAAAGATGCTGGCAAAGGATAGATACGTAAGCATACCTTAAGAGGTGGATCAAGGCACTGAAGGTGATAGGTTCTGGGACAGTTATCGCAACACAACAAGTTACCACCAAGATCACAGATCACGCATTCATAGTAATACTGGAAGACAGAAAATTTACAATGACCAAATGTCAGTAACAGTTACTCAATGTTTCACAAACTGTCAAGATAACAGTGGACTTACAAATGGAAAACCTTAAATGCAGATATAAATATAACCTTAGATCCGTCAGACTCCAGTGTTAAATCCTGAATCAATTCAGTATAATAATAACAACTAGTTTGCTAAAAGGCAGGTAACGACAACAGGAGCAGCTCATTTAAAACATTAACAACACATGTAGGAAAATATCAGTCACAGTATCATGGAAATATAGAAAAAAACAAGAAGGACAAGTGTGTGAGTGTGTGTAATGTTAAAAAGAACAGGCAAAATCCTAAACTTAATACTGGCAGTCCCCACATTTCTGGTGCAACTGCACATCCATCCTTTTACAATCATTACTTGATCCTTTAAAACAACAAAGGTTTCCAAAAACAATGAGATCTTACAGTTGGCAAAAATATTGTGCAAATTATAACCGTTCTGTCAAAGTTATTAATAAAAAGAATTAACAGGGCATAAAAGAAGAGTAGAGATGTAAACATAATTTCTAGCTGTCAACCAAACGTTTTCATCAATGCTAGAAGTGAATTTGAATACAGGGAAGACAGAAAAAGAGCACCAGTTCAAGTAAGTATGGATTCTGAAAATTCAACGATAAGCTTTGGAACATAATTTGCTAGTGTTGCAATTTTTGCAGGAAACCCTAGAAGTTCTAATCCATTTTATCCACCTAACATGACCTGACAATACGCTTTCAAATTTTCCTTACATCTTGATTATTTCCAAAAAAAAAGAAGATGACTAAATCAATACACAGACCATATGCTACGCTAAATCCTTCATTTGCTCCAATACCATGCTACCACTGTCAAGGCACTATCAAGCTCAAAAAAAAATCACAAAGAATTATTATCATCTTGCACTACAATTTAATTCTTTTTATTTGATACTTGAAGGATCAATGTACTCATTCTTCAAAGTCAGTAAAGGTATTTTATACCATAGACTAGTTATCATTTCTCAGATGATTGCAAGGAAAAGCCCCTATGAATTGACTTTGTAGAGAAAATCAGTAATCAGGTGTTATGCATGTTAGAAGAAAATATGAAGACCCACAACCACATAATCCATGCATTGGGGCAGATTCAAAGCATAATATAAGAAAGACAAAACTAAAACTAACTCAGGATCTTGTGCTAAATGGCTTCCCTTAACATCTTTCTTTCTTTTCTTTTATTTTTTTCTTATTTGACTTAATTAAAAAAAAATGTGGAAGTGCCTGTAGGTCATTGGATAATGTGCTCTTGAAGATCCATTAAATGGTAAAAAATTCACATTGTAATGAGGAACATCAATAACGAACAAAGTTGCAAAACAGAGCTCACCCCATCATTTCCTTTCTTCTTGGTCGAAGGTCGATCAGCATTTATTTCACTCTTCAGCCTGCGTTTAGCTGACAATGTATTCCTTGGAGATTCTGAGCCTACCAAGTTCTCTTCTTTACCATTAGATAGATCAGGTCCACATGGAAGTTTTCTTCTTTTTCGTTTCAAAACCCAGTTTCTGTTAATCATTTTACTCGTAGATGAGCAGTTATCTTTCGTCTTTAAGAGCCTGTTAACATTGTCACAGACAGTGACATAAATCCCATGTCATGAGTCAACAAAGAAGCTGAGGTATCAGAGCTTTGTAGCAATCTCAGCAGTTGCGATGTCTTAGAAGCTATTCCTACAGCTTAATAATATGAAAGGCATTAGATAGGGAAGAAACAGCAACAGAATTCATTGCTGTGGTGAACCCATCTTTGTACACCTATATTGAATCATTGAGAGAAAAAAACAAAGGATAAAAATAAAAATAATAACATAATAACACATTGGCAATGCACACAGGAAGTTGAGCTGCGTGTCAACAAAAATTGTCAATCAAAGAAAATGCAGAAGATGCAGAAGATATGCCAAAGTCACGGCAGATATTCAGCAATTAGTAGACATCAGAAATTAAATTTTTAAGCTACAAGAGATCCTATCAACTAAACTAATAAAGATCTGCAAAGTAAGAAATGAAGAGATGGCCATTCCATGGAAATCAAATTTGTCAATTACACGAAATCCACAATAAGAATTTAAACTTCAATATTACGAGTTAAAGGCAAAATTTCAAGTGCATGTAGCCAATTAATTAGAATCTCCATTGACACCCTTCTTTGTGTTAAATATACAATAACTGTAAATGTCAAAAAGAAAAAAGACAGATGAATTAACCAAAAGAAAAATCCATTGTACAAATCCATTTCAATGACACATCACAAAAGTGAAAAACAAGGGTACAAAATCCAGCGAATTGTCTCATTTTCCTAAAAGTTGAAAATGCTATAAGTAAGTACCATTAGGAATTCAGTCCATGTAATTGTAAAGCCAAATTATCATTTCACACTCAAGTATTACTCTATACTTAACCATGACCAAATCATATGCATATTAGTGTCTTGATACTAAAACATAATATTAAGGCAAAAAGAAAAAAACAAAAATCTAACACACCTGATAACATATTTACAACTATCTAAATACAAATAATTAGATGGAAATGAACCTTTCTAAACCGGTGCATAAGACCAAAAACTTAGCTCAATACAGTTACCAAGCAGACAGTTAGTACATTCCTATATACCTAATTCGAATCATCATCAGAATAAGAAGCCAATCACAAATTATACACACCAAAAACCAATGACTTGACAAACACATACACTGCCCAATTGGGCAACCACAAAGCATGTCGTTAAATCTAATCATTGCATATGTTAAACAGTTGATTATCAAATGTTCAAGAATACACCAAAAGAGCTTCCAAATTGAACAATCAAGCACCAAAAACTAAACCAAGCATGCACATTGGAACTTAAACTAAACCCATAACTCCATTGGACAAACAACGTAAACATGCAAAGCCAATTACCAAATTATCCTAAAACATCAAGACTTAACAGTAATCAGGACAGCGGCCACAACAATTGCAAGAATCGAACAGCATACAACGTTCCAAAAACAGCGAAGGACAACAAAATCAGCTGAAAATTAAACATACCCAGATAAGAACCCACCAAAGAATGAGCATAAAACAAAGAAATAAACAGTTACTAGATAAATTAAGAAGCTCACCAATCTTTCCTCTTGTCTATGGATCAAAACAATCAATGGAAACAAAAGTAGACAATAAAATATAAGATTGGGATACTAACAAAGAGGGTAAAGAGATAGATAAAGGCAGACGGGAGGGATTAGGGCATGGAAGCCAAGGAGAAATAAAAGATGCGAGAGGCAGAGAGAGAAAATACAAAAATGAATAAATATGCGAGAAAAAAGATAAATTGACAACAAAGAGAGAGATTATATATGTGTATATATATGCATGCGTGTTATTTATAGAGAGAGAGAGAGTGGAGTTTTGTAGAGAGAGAAAGAGCATACGATACGGATTCGCCGGGGTCATAGGACGCTCTGACATGGCAGATCAACGAGACAGAACCAAAACACAACACCCCTCTTCAACATCTACCAACCCTTGAGATCTTGCCACGTGTCTCCTTCCATCCTCCAAATTTCTCTTTTTTTTCTCCTCCCTTTCTCTTGGTCTTTGCAGTTGTTGTACTGCACATTGCGGGAATGGGAAGCGAGAGCTCGAAGAAACTACCCTTTCTTGCTATTCTTTTCCTTCCCACGACTCTCGCAATCATTGTTTTCTGGGATTTCACCCTCTTTTGTTTTTATTTTTTTAATTCGTAGTGCAGCTTTTGATTTTCATTTTTCCTTTTTCTTTCTTGATTTAATTTAAAGTTTTGATTTTTATTTAGGTTGATTAGTTTATAGTATTGATTCTTAGATAGGGTTCTTGACTTGCATTTATGGTTTAATTAACACTTTCAGCTTACGAATTGTTGCCAGTTTAACTTTTACAACACAAAGCAGAAGTGAAGTTGCTAGATTTCTTTGATTGAAAGTGCGGGCAGTAGATTTCGGTTTCTAATTTAGTAGCAAATATCCGCTTTAAAGGATAATGTGCTCGAAAACAAAACTAGATTGAAGACTCGTTCACGCACGTGACATGCATGCATGGTGTAATTTTGTTATATGTTTTGGATGTGTTCATATGTAAAGTTTTGTAAAAAAGTCGCCAACCGAGTGTATTTGCATACTCGTACAATGAGAAAGAGATGAAATGTAAATTAATCATGTAATTGTGTTATTATTATTATATATATATAAAATAAATCAAAATTAAAATAGATGTATATATATATAATTTTAATCACGATTATCATTTAATATTATAATATCACTATATCAAATAATAATTATAATTTATAAAATAAATAATTAAAATTTTGTAAATTTTTTATCACCACTTTACCTTAATTCTTTATATAATTGATATGTTATATAAAATATAAATCATTATTTTTTCGATTCTATTATTGATAACAACTATATAAATTATTTATGCGTAAAGAAAAATAATATAATAAAAATAATAATTTAAAATTACGATATTATAATTTTTACAAAATTTACTAACAAGAACTATGATAAATTATTTTAAAGAATATAATAAAATTTAAATATTAAAATATATTAAACATGAAATATTTTGATTTGTGAACAATAATTTTTAATTTAAATTTGTGATGAATTTAGATCGAATAAAAAGAATTAAGATTTATCGTAAATTTAGGTAACGTAGTCATAATTTTATAAATTTATTTTTTATATTTTAATATTATTTAAAATATAAATTTATATTTTATAAATATATACTAAATAATATATATAAATATTTTATTTTTTATATGTTAAATAATTTTAAAATTTTTATTTAAATTTACAATATTAATTAAATTTTTTAATTATTTTATTAAAATAATTTAAAGTGGGCCCCGTTAGACTCGATCCTCGAAAGTCTGACTTAGAGGTCGTGTCAAGCTTCCATGTTTTAAAATTGCCGCACGTGTTTCGTATGAATTTCTTTCTAGCAGGTCAACCCAGTTTATCATCTAAATAAATTGACCCAAAAACAAAGCATCACATTAGTAAAACTAGGCTTGGGCCAAGCCGACACAAGCCCATTTAAAGATCGAGGTCCTTGAGTCGGCTTTGAGCTTGCTTTTTTGCACATAGAATTTTATCTTGTTGACTTGTACAGTGTATACAGAGAAATTTTCTATTAAAATGGTGACAAAATCAGTTTACTCTCATGTAAGAGTAAATAGCTTAAAATTCTCTCATTATATGCAACCTTCATTTTGGATTGCAATTTTTCATCTCAGCCCAACCATTTTAATAAGGACACAACTTTTCGGCATGTCTTTCCTCTGAAATATTATTTGATCTTTTCTATTTCTATAATAACAATAATTTGTGCTTTTTAATTACAACCCATGCGAGCATAATTTTATAAATATCTCAAATATTTTTGCGCAACTTCAATAATAAATTATATTATGATACCACAACTAATTACATATACACGACATAATAGTTAAAATTTTTAATATATATAATAAATATAATATTTAAATTAAAAAATTTAATAAAAATATTTAAAATATATAATTAAAAAAATTACGATCGATTGTAATACATAATAACTATACAATACTCTCTCTTACTTTCTTCCTTTTGTGAAATTTAGTTATATAATATTACAATTCACAACACCACAAATTTTAAAATTTCAAAACTTTACCACTATACTTAAAATTTTAATATCAATTTTTTATTTTTTTTAATGTGGGTTGATATTTACGGGAGGAAGTTGTTTAACTAAATTTGATACCGTGTTCGAAGATAATGTGTTTCTATTATTACCTCTAGTAGACCCAATGTACAAGTGGAACCTACACCACCAAAGCGAATAAACCTATGGATTGGATCGTGCGTCACGCGCAATGAAAAAGGCGTATAATTCAGTCCTCACCTCAGTCAAATTCGAAATTTCTCGACTTTTACATATAAAACAGATCAAATAATTCATGATTAGGAGAACAAAAAAGTCGTAAATTTGAGCTGAGCGATGGATCAAGGTAGAGAGAAATACTTAAAAAGGATAAATTAAAATAAATAAATAAAGTCTATTAGAAAATCAGCGGGAGGAGCACAGCAGACAGCTTCCTCAATTATAAACAGCGCAGTCTTTCCTGCTTTTTTCAGGTACTTGTTTGGTTTCAATTTTTTTGATCTATGCTTTGGATTGTGATTGTAATTTTGCATGTGGGTATAGTTCTGATGTTGAGCTTGAGCCTGAATTTTGGTGATTTTAGTGGGGATTGAATGTTTCTGGACTCTTAATTAGGGCTTGTGTTTCTGAGAAGTTGAAGTTTATTTTTTGAGCTTGAACCGCAGGTCAAGCTTTGTGATTTAGCTGATTTTGTATCTAGTGGGTTTTAGTAATTTATTCTATTGACATAAGAGTACGGAAATTCTGAATCTTGGTATTTTTGCGTTGGTTGAGTAAGCTTAACTTTGATTTACATAGAATATTTGCATGAATGTAAAGTTCATAACCTGAATTAACAATTTTATGATCTGATCCTGCGGCTTCATCATCGTTGATTAGGTTTAGGTGTTTGATTTCTTTCTTTATTTTTTTTTCAAATGTATCCTGTTGGGATTTATCTACTTTTTGAAGGAGATGCTTATAGTTGTCTGTTTTGTCTTAGAAAATTTATGATTTGTTTAAAGATTGTCAAGCTCTAGCCCTCTAATACTGGTAACTGAGTTAACTAAAAGGTAAGAGCTTGTTTCTCTTTAGGTTCTTGTTTGAGGGCTGAAATTTTCTGCACCAGAAGAAGTTCATCCCTTCTTTTGGCCAGGGAACTTCAGAGCAGGATATGGGAGAATTCTGGTGTTGATATGGTATTGGTGTGATTTTCATGGAACCTTGTCTGGGTGTGTTTGACCCCACCAAATTTTATCAAAATGGAGAGAAATTTGGGGAAAGGTACGATGGATCAGCAGAAAAATTATGAACAGGTCCGGTACAATAATGTGGAAAGTAGAAATGAGGGACCTGGTTCAGCAAATCAAAGGTTTTTCCATGATCCCTCTAGTAATATCAACACTAATATCCGACCTCCAGATTACACTATGTCAGCGGGGGCTAGACCTGTGCTGAACTATTCCATTCAGACTGGTGAAGAGTTTGCTCTTGAATTTATGCGGGAAAGAGTTATCCCCAGGCAGCATTTTGTTCCTTATGGTGATCCTAACAACACCCCTGTTTATATGGATCTGAAGGGCATACTGGGAATTTCTCATACAGGTGCAGAGAATGGGTCTGATCTTGCTATGCTTAGTGCGGCAGAGACAAGTTGTGCCCAGGAGTTTGAGAGAAAGGTTAGCTCTGCACCTGAAGAAAGAAGTTATTATGATTCCATGCGATCTATGCCACGAACCTCATCAAGAAATGAAATGAGTCAAGGGATTCATGGCTATGCTTCTTCAGGAGCTTCTGGTTCATCAAGCAAGGTGAAGTTCCTTTGCAGCTTTGGTGGCAAAGTTTTGCCCCGTCCCAGAGATGGGAAGCTTAGATATGTGGGAGGCGACACGCGTATTATCAGGATAAGCAGGGACATTTCTTGGCAGGAGCTTATGCAGAAAGCTTTGGAAATTTACAGTCAAACTCAGACAATAAAGTATCAGCTTCCTGGTGAGGATGTGGATGCATTGGTTTCTGTATCCTGTGATGAGGATCTGCAGAATATGATGGAGGAATGCAATGTATTAGAAGACAGGGAATCACAGAAACCTCGGATGTTCCTGTTTTCTAGTTTTGATTTAGAGGATACTCAGTTTGGCCTGGAAAGTATTGAAGGGGATTCTGAGATACAATATGTAATTGCTGTGAATGGTATGGATCTTGGATCAAGAAAAAACTCAATTGCTATGGCAAGTGCTTCAGGAAACAATTTGGATGAGTTACTCAGTCTAAATGTTGAACGGGAGACCAGTCGAAATGCAGCTGAATTAGCTGGTTCTAGCACAACTTTGGCATACAATGCACCCTCATCAACAATCCAATCTTCTCAGCCGGTACTGGTAAGTTCTGCTAGTAGTTATGAATCGAACTCACAGTCTTACCAGGGACAGAGAATGCACCATGTAGAGGTTAGTCAACAAATATCATCCACTCTGCATCCTACTGAGAGCTTCCCCCAAATAGACATGAAGAGCACCACTCCCTTGTCTTCTCCATTGCAATATGATTATGGTTCTTACCCCTCTAACTTTGGAACACGCGGAGAAAACTTTGTCCCTGTTCCTGTGCATGGGCAGCTGAATCAACAGGGAGGTTTGACTGAAGATCCAGAAGCATTTGTTAAGGAGGTTAAACTGAAAGCAGAAGGCTCAGTTAATAAAATAAACGAACTTGAGAAGATCAGGTCTCTGGATAAAGAAGTATCAGTAAAGGAGCAGAGAATGAAAAGAGATTGCTCGCTGCCGAAGATTGATGAGACTGACAAAAGTCGGATGTCAGGAAATGAGTATGCTGTTTCTTCACATCCACATACTAATTCCATTTCAAATCATGTTCCCAGAGAGGAAGTATCGGTGGCCAGTTCATCACCAGACATAGTTTCACCTCTGTTGCTCTCGAAAGGTAATAAAAAGGCCCGGGAACCTGTACAGAATCCAATGCCCCCTGAGGCTGTAAATGAAGGGAGAAAGAACAATGATGATGAGTGTTTTCCTGCATCTGGTGGAGCTCTTACATCTGGATATGGTGACACCGTGGCTGAGCCTGCTGACTTTAGCTACAATGAACCATCTGTTATTCCTCAGAGGTATTATTCTGAGAAGATTCCCAGAGAGCAGCCAGAAACGAACCGTTTGTCAAAGTCTGATGATTACTTTGGCTCTCAGTTTCTGATATCTCAACCACTTCCTGATGATTCTCAACCCACCACAGACACAAATGATAAATTGCATGATGGGAATATGGCTTCTGAGACTGACCAATCCATTGCATCTGCAAAACAGCGATATCCAGATCCTCAGACAGTTGAAGATGGACTTGCTCAATTGAGGAATCACAAAGAGTTTGCTGATAAAATCAAAAAAATTAATTCCAATGTTTCTGAGGAGGGGCTTGCATCAAGTGTGGGGAAATCTGAATTGATGCAGGTGGTTCCAAGTTCTGCCAATGACCGTGAAGCAACTAGGACCAAAGACACATATAAAGACCTCCCTATCAATGATAAAGAAGCAGCTGGTTTGCATCATCCTATAATAAGTCATGGAACTTCCACTAAGAACCCAGAAGATTCCACTTTGAAGCAATCAGAATATGAAAGTAGTGAGATCACTGCCAACAAGGACGACATGAATGACAATAAGGGGCATGCACAGTCTTTGGCACAAGAAGAGAACCCAGTTCGAGCTGTTCGAGGGGATTCCCATGTTTGTGTTGGTCATCCTGAGGGGGACATCCTTATTGATATAAATGATCGATTTCCACGTGATTTTCTGTCTGATATATTCTCAAAAGCAAGGACCTCTGGAGACCTCAGTGGTATAAGTCCAATGCATGGAGATGGAGCGGTTTTGAGCTGGAACATGGAGAATCATGAGCCAAAGCGGTGGTCATACTTTAGGAATCTGGCTCAAGATGAGTTTTCTAGAAAAGATGTGTCCCTTATGGACCAAGATCACCTGGGTTTCTCATCCCCACTTACAATTGTCGATGAGAGGGCTCCTGTAGATTATAGCTCTACACCTTCAAAGCCCGATGGATCTGCCATGGCTCAAAGTGACTCACATATGAATTTTGACGAGGACATTCAGAGAGAGTCACCTGCTATTGTTGGACCCAACACCATGGATATGCATCCAGATTATAGTCGTTCTCAGCTTAAGGCTGGAGAAAGTGTGCAGTCAGCGGGCATGAACCAGAGGGTACAAGAATCAGATTACGAGGTATTTTTATCTGTTGATTCCTTTATATAATCTGTATCAGAGGTACAAGAATCAGATTGCTGAATTGTGCTTGCTTTTCTAATTCTCTTCTTTCACCTTAGGAAGGGAGGTTGGATCTTCCAACTCCTGGTGCAGCTCTTTTTGAACTTGGTTTGGGAGATTTTGATATCAGTGCCTTGCAGGTATGTTCTTGCCTATAGTCCTTGCTTTTTAGTGCATGTGCTATAGATAAATATGTTTTTACTAGCATTGTGACATTATTAATTTATTTTGAAAGTTCATATGCATGTCTTAAAATAGTCCTCAAAGTTACTGGTGAAGATTATGTTGGCTGAATAACCTCTCCACCTAGGGTAGAGGTAGAGTCATGGTTAGATGCTTATAGTTTTGAAGGATTAGACTGAACAGTTAGATGCTTATCTTTGCTTTGGAAGTATTTAAAAATTTTGGAAGTATGTTGCGTAATATTCCTTGGATTGACTATCTATCTGTTTGTGTTGATATTGGCAATTGTCTCTTGATTGTTGAAAGATAACTTACTAGGTTTAAAAAACCACATGATAGGCTATGCTTCTACTTATCTTTAAAAAATGTGACAGGAATGCACCTTTGCCTATCATTTAGCTATTTAGACAAGCCCATCTCATTATTCAATGATGAATGGTACTTTTTTTTATTCTCTTGTGCTGTCTGCATTTAAAAAAGTATGGGTAATTAGTGAAATGACTTGTAAAATCATGTCTTTGCTTCAAATTATTTTATAACATAAGATTATTGATGCATGTCTATTTTAGAGTATCATAATGGACTAGAAGTAAACCTGCTTTAGTATGTAGCCCCATTAAGGGCATTTGGGGGGTTCTTTATGTGTTTTGGTTTAAAGAAGCAGCAGTTTATAGCTTTCTTAAAGACATCCATAACTTCTATTTTAGAAAAGACAATTGTTTGTAAATTAGTTTCAAATATTTCCGTTGGCACGGTGATGTTTTTGGAAATCAAGATATTCCTTCTAGTTGTGTGGCTAGCTTAACTGTTAAATTGAAATGATGATCTTTGGAAAGCTTGTTTAGCATTATGATCCATGTGAAATGAAAATTCTTTGATTCTGGTTTATTTTCTGAGAATCCTCCCTTAACTGCTGAAATCAAAACCGTTTTCTCAACTTTAAACCATGGCCGACTGAAGCAGTTTGTCTGGACTATTTGGAGACTTTTGATCAATATACTTAAGTTTTAATTTTTTTTTGTTTTTGTTTTTGTGAACTTAATACATTTGTGGATTCTATGACAGATTATAAAAAATGAAGATTTGGAAGAGCTGAGAGAACTTGGTTCTGGCACATTTGGGACTGTTCACCATGGAAAATGGAGGGGAACAGATGTTGCCATTAAGCGAATAAAAAAGAGCTGTTTCACTGGTCGTTCATCAGAGCAAGAGAGATTGGTGAGCTTTCTTCCATCTTGATGATTTTATTTCATAATTAGTTAAGCACATGAAGTCTTGATGGGTAAGAGCTGTCATGACAGTTAATCCCAAGGAAGCTATTACGATTTGCTTCTCTTACAAGATTCCACTCACATGCCATAAAGATGCAATATTCCAAAGGGTTTGACTACTCTTTTTTGTTGACTTAGTAGCTTATGTTTCTGTTGCTCCAGCTCCTATTTGATTCTATCATAAAAATGAAAAGTTACCTAATCTACCTAGCAGAGAGTATTTCCTATCAACGGCATAACAGTGTACTAATTTATTAGGATTGATGTTTAAATGGTTTGCCCTTATTGGAGAGATTGATATTTGTTTATGTTTCTCTCATTTGATGTCAACAATTGGTCTTCATTTTTTTATTGGTTCATTTTTTCAGACTGTGGAATTCTGGCGTGAAGCTGAAATTCTTTCTAAGCTTCACCATCCAAATGTGGTGGCCTTTTATGGTGTGGTGCAAGATGGACCTGGAGGAACACTGGCCACGGTGACAGAATTCATGGTGAATGGCTCTCTTAGGCATGTTTTACTTAGCAAGGACAGGTAATATTTTCATATGTAATTATTTATTGAACTTAATTAGTATGGAGCAGTTTTGAGTTGCCCAAAATCAAGCCTAAATAAACAGACTACAAATATTATATAGGATCTGCATTATAAGTGGAGTTTTTCTATTGTCTGGACTTAAGTAACATATCGTCCGCATATGTTACAAGAAATGAAGAAGCACTACTCTCCTTTCAAATGTCAATCATACAAATGGCTTCTCAAATTATTTTTGGTTTTTTTATTATCATAAAATCGCTTCACTCCTCTCTATCTCTCAAGATCATTGTTCAAGGATTTGATTGATATTGTGAATTGAAATAGAAGATTAGCTATAAGGGTACACAAGTGTTTCTGACTCTTATGTGATTGACATTAAAAAAATGGTTATCTTGCACAATTTTCCTGTTGAAGTGGTTCAAGAATCATTTTAATACAACAGTTGTAGTTTCTGTTCCAGAAGAAAATAAGTTGATGTCAACGGTTGTATTATCGAAAATCTCAATATATGTAATTAGAAATATAAAAGCATATTTTTATCAAGCTGCCAATCTGAGTTCTGAAATAGTTCAAGCTTTATGGTTAAATGAGAATCAATTCTGGTCACGTTCTATTCATTATAAAATGGGTTGGTACCGAATCAAGATGCATAATTAGATAAAAGCTAAGTTTATTGCACCTTTCCCGAGAGTTCAGCCTCTTTTATGTTCTTCCTCTGTATCTCATATGTTTTCCTAGTGAATGTTCAGGCATCTTGATCGTCGGAAGAGACTTATTATAGCAATGGATGCAGCATTTGGAATGGAATATTTGCATTCAAAGAATATTGTACATTTTGACTTAAAATGTGACAATTTGCTTGTCAACTTGAAAGATCCTATACGGCCCATTTGCAAGGTAAGGTTTTTGCTATCCCATGAATATTTTGCTACTTATTATACTTGTTGCTTGTGTAATGGTTCGTATTTATTCTTGGAGAGCAGCTGCTTTGGTCAACTTAAAATGAAAAATGCTTAGTGGTGCTCTTCTTTGTGCAGGTAGGTGATTTTGGCTTGTCAAAAATTAAAAGAAATACCTTGGTTACTGGTGGTGTAAGGGGAACCCTTCCATGGATGGCTCCAGAGCTTTTGAATGGTAGCAGTAGTAAGGTGTCAGAAAAGGTATGATTGTAATATTCAGTTTTTAAATTGCGTTGGTCAGAGCAGAACAAAACTCGGTCATTGGTAGTGTTGTGTCATTTGGGCAGGCCTTAGTTCAAATATTGATGAACCAAAAAAAAATGTAAAAGTAAAGTAAAAAGGTAGAAACTGTCAACTTAAATAGTAGACTGATGTCTCTGATGATATAATGCCTTCTGAAAAGGCTACAATATTTTGTAGAGGCCTGTATCTGTTTATTATATTGATGAGGATGAAGCATTGCTGTATGTTTGACTTTCCTTTTATGGGTTTTCCTTGTAATGGATCACTTAAATTTGCAAGTTTTACTGGTCCATATTTTGTGTAATGGCAGGTTGATGTGTTCTCTTTTGGTATTGTTCTATGGGAGATTCTCACTGGTGAGGAGCCTTATGCCAATATGCATTATGGAGCAATCATAGGTGTGTGACTCTACATCACTCTCTCTTTTCTCCCCTCAAACCCTCCAAGAAATTCAATGATTTGCGCATCTACAATGGCTTGTAGGATGTGAAATTGCATGTTTGTCTTAAAAGTTATCATGCAAGTTGTATTTGTATCTTGAGGCTGTGCTACCCCACCCCTTCAGCCTTTTCTTTTCCCTTGCGGGAACTTTTTACTTTATTCAATTGGAAATGCATACCAAAATGCATTTGAGATTTTGACGAATTCCTAGAAGTGAGTCTATGGCCCCTAGAAGTGAGTCTAGTGCCGCTAAAAGGAAAAGGGTCAAATATACACTGGCCCCACTGTTTATTAACAAACATCAAAATCTGGAATCCTCTTTCAGTGATATACTAGCCTTACAATCATTACCAACATTTTCAAAGTTTTTAATGGATCCATATTGAGTTTAGGAATATCTTTGGAGTTTTCTACCATGTATCTTCCTCTTAGTTCATTTATAAGACCTCAACTTGAATGTACCATGCACCTTCCTTCCTTTGACATTTCTTGTGATAGGTTTACTGACTGTACTTCAATTTGAAAAGGTGGCTATAATATCATACTACCTGGAATGTTTTATCCAGCTGCTCTGCTACTGGCTGCACAGATTATGGCAGGCAGCAGTTGAAAATGGTACTCAATTCCTCGGATTCATCTTGTTTGCAGGAGGTATTGTGAATAACACACTTAGACCGCCTGTGCCGAACTCTTGTGATCCGGAATGGAGGTTGCTTATGGAGCAATGTTGGGCTCCAGATCCCATTTTTCGCCCATCATTTACAGAGATTGCCAGACGATTGCGTGTGATGTCTGCTGCATGCCAGACTAAGTCACATGGTAATCAGCTGCAGAACCAGGTGTCCAAGTAATGCACTCCATGATTCCGTTATTATCATTTCTTTTTAACCCTTAAGAAATGCAAGTATAAGAGTTGTTTACTTTATCATGTACCTCATAAACATAAGTTGGTGGGCATTTATAAAGTGGTGAGAAGAGGCTCACCATTGAGCGGGTAAAATATGATTGTGTTTTGTGCAAAAACTGAAACATGGAAGAAGTCTCCAAGTAAAGCTACTATTTGTGGCAATACTGAATACAAACTCTGTACTAGTTTTTGTGATTGTGTTAAGACCCCAACTTTTCAAGTGTCTTTCTTGAAAAAGCAAAGGTAGCCAACTTCTGTATCTTCTCTTTGTACAAAAACAGCTATAAGATTTAAGCTTGTGATTAGTTTTGAACAAAATTAATGAAAAAAGAATGTATCTAAATACGCATAGCAGTTTTCTTTGAAGCTGACCCTCATCAGAAGCCTACAACCAAAAATTAGTACCCTTTAAAAACATATGCTAATTCGTTGATCCAATCACTGACAATATCCTGAATGATCTTCTTTGAGGGACAGTATTTCAATGTAGTTTGCACATTGTTTCAAAACTGAAGAGTCAATGCAGATTCATGGTTACTGATTTTCTTTTCTTACAACAAAATGTACAAATTCTGCATTTCTTGGTTGTGTTGATCGTATAGCTAATGCAAAAATCGCCCTTCCAACATTCAATACACTCATGAGGAACGTCGCTTCTTCCTGCATACCTTCCTTAGAAAGGCGTACAAGTAGTCAATCAATATTTTACTTTTTGTCAATCTCATCATTGTTTGTCATTGGATTCAATGATAAAGTTGAGTGCTGAGCAGAAATAGTTTTGGCCTTGTTGAATCGGATAGATCATCGGTTGCATCATCTTCTACTCGCTCAGTAGCTTGCTCGTCACACTAACTATGCGCTTCTGACTCCGAACAGCCATCCATCAAGGACTCAAGCTGAACAAACCTAGGATTCTGTCAAATTCATTGTCTTTCTTATCTAGATCTTCGTGGCCACATCTAGCAACACAATTGAACGTACGTTAAACTCTTGGGACCAAGTCATGTTGCGAGGAATCTCTCCTTCAGGGACGGTGTGCAAAGGAACATACTTTATGCAGACTGACACTACAACGGAATGGATGGCGAGGAGGTTGGTGGTGAAGTGAGCAAAGATGCGAGGCACTCCAAAAGGTAGCCAACTGTAGACTAGTCCAATTCCGGGAACTCAAACCAGTCCTACACTAGGGCCAAGACCAAGAATCGACTGAGTTGAAACCTTAGTTTGTATCTCAAATTGATAGAGTTTGACTGTACCATAGTGTCAGCGAAGATCATGGCGGAAAAGTAGGTTCCCTCTACTAATATGTCAAGCCAGTGAAGATGAGGTCAAGAGTCCAGTGCCAGTACCATACAAAGAGGTTGAAACTTGGAATCATATATAAGATGCAAGAAAAGAAATATATGAGAAAGTATGGCTTAGCAATCAGCATCACAATTACCTGCTTATCACCAGGTAGCAGCAGGCAGGAAAGAATCTCTAGTTAATTAGAAAAGGGAGAACAAATTTTAATGTCACAGTTGTCAGCTGATGATCATGTCTATAACTGTAGGGCGACAAAGGATGATGTAGTATTTGCAATCATCAATGGGTTTGAGGGCAATAAGAGTTGATGCTACATTATTTGTAAATATTTATTGTAGCAGATGGATGCTAAGAGAACTTAAAAAGTATAGATCTCATTTGGCATATGCACAAAAGTATGGAGTATTTTCCCACTAAAATTAATGAAGAAAATGTAAAAACTACATCAAAACTTATTTCCTACCTGAAACTTTTTAACAACTGGAAGAATACTTATCAAATAAAAGAAAGAGGAACGATCAACTTACCATTAGCATTGTCAATTTGGTGTTGATTTTTGAATCCAGCCGTTACCGCGATGCAAGAGTATCATAAGTATCCAATTAATTTCTGGAGTACATATGAGTTAAGAGTACTTTGATGTATGTGCAACTTTCACTCATGGAGAACACCACTCCTGTAGGTTATGATTCGAAGTTTCCATCTCCATGGTCTACGCTTTTGGTTAGCTTGCATTTAAGGTGGCTTGGCAGCTGTTTGAGAAGAAGCGAACGTGGAAAAATACTACCGTTGCTGAGCTAGCAAGTTTGTTAAACCTGTTTATTACATTAGTTAGTTTTAAGTAACTTGCAAAAGCTGGGAACAAAAAGCACATTCAAAACGTAACGTAACAGTATGTTAATGTTAATTTGTATGAAGGGGAATTTCTGGGAGAAAGAAGAATGAAAAGATTGTAGCTGTAAGTACTGTACTCTCTTTGTTTTCTTGTATTCTTCAGTAAAGAAGAAGTATTCAAGTTGAATTCTTTCCAAAATTGGTTCTTTTCTTTGTTCTTGCTTATTTTCAATTTTATATTCACTGTTGATTCATGTGTTTGTGTATTACTGTTAATTGTTGTAAAGTGATGTTACTCGCTATAAAATTTGATAAAAAAAAATTTATAAATTGAAAAGTATATTGCTTTGCAAAAATCTCTAAAATTAAAATTCTTATTAAATATTATCTCGAGAGTATTTAAAAATAAAAATTTTTAACAATATTTAAAAATATAAAAAAAAATAATAACAATTATTCATAATTTTTGTAATTTAAATTTTAATTTTTTAAACATGTTTTAATGTTATATACTTACAAAAATTGCTATCAAAATTGTAAATTGGTTGAGAACACAAACTATTTGATGAATTGATCTTGTAGGTTGAATTTTTAGTTAAATCAACGACACCCAAGTGCTACAGTTTGCTTGATTAATGAAATCGTTGCAGATATGCTGCATTTGAAACAACAAATACCGGCTCATGGGTTGATTCTGCAACACAAAGCCTATGGAAAAACTTAATATGGCGGTAGTCGTAGAGAGACAGACGGACTAGATATGATTTTCCAATTATGTGAAACATCTTTTCATGGCCACTATAAGAAGCTGCATTCCATGATTTCTGAAGGTATAAATGGACAAGTGATCATTGTATTAGCAAGACATCGATATATTAGACGCCAACTGAGGAAAATGACATTCCACATTACATAATGTGCCCAAAAATCTTCTTCGCACTAAATGGAAACGTCTGTTTAACAACTATAGCTTATTAAAAACCTGGTACCAGGAAACTAATATAAATTTATGAGAACTGCATCCCAAAAAGTTTCAACGGAATTGTTTTCAGTGCTTTACTGAATCCTCTAATATGCTGAAGTGGCTCAAGGAAAAAATTGATATGGAAGATATTTCTGCTTGAAACCCCACAAATCATAGGATAATACTATCTTCAAATCAAATAAATATCTTTTTTTTTCAAATTAATTTCTATCTTTTGGCAACCAGAGATACCCAGATCTCCTGGTATTTCCATCCTTTTATGTCAGTTTCTGCTTCCCAAATCAACAAGTGTTATCCAAATAAAAGTAACGGAAGTAAGATTCAGAAAAAGGATCACTACAAACCTGGAATTTATTGATAACATCCACCATGCACATTCTCTGCATTCTTCATACGATAGGCAGTTTCACCAGTGATGTGTATGAGCTTGTGGATACTCGTGGTATAAGTTGTTTGTGTATGTTATCTCTCTTTGTGAAATGTGGTTATCAGGAAGAATATGTACCAACAAAATTCTCAAAGAAAGAAGATTTACATTTGTATAGTATCAAGCTTCCCCAGCTACAATTGGTGTAACAAAGAATTCAATGCTAGTTATCAATTTTATAACACATTTCGCCAATTATCAATGATGCTAAAATACAGGCAACTAACATCATCCGTTCACGAGTGATGGATGGCACTACATGTAAAAATATAACCACAATAGAACCTGTAATTCCATTTTGAAACAGTATGTATCAAAAATTTTCATGTGCTTGAGCAGATCTTTCTATGAGGCACATGAAGAAGGGGACAAACTACTGAAACTACATAGGACCATGATAAGGATCAAGATGGCTTCTACTGGGTTTCATCTCAAGGAAGGGTAAAGCTACATTCGCTGCTTCCACTATGCCTTCTTCTGCAGTAAACTCATTTACTATGCCCCCCAAAAACTTGAATTTTGACCAAACATGTTGCAAGAAATGTATGCATGGTGTTGAATGCCAATAAAGTAGGTTCCTAAATTGAGCTCAATTTACCTTGACCATTGTCATTTGCACGAAAAACGATAAAAAATCATTTGATTAGGAATTAGTGTAAGGTAGTAGATAATCGATGATAGAGCATTGATGACATCTTTGCCATCAATTCCATTGGGGATTGTATTGTAGAATACATGTAAGGGAGATGTACCCAAATCCCCATAAAGCACTCCAATGCAAGCCGAAGAAGCAACAAAGCAGAGATATTCTGAAGGAAACAAAACTGAATAAGCAAAGAGAATAAGCATTGAGCATCAGATAATTACATTATCCACAGAATCCTGTTACTAAACTGGCCACAGACATCTCATACTTTTACTTCAATACTGAACACATTTAACAAAATGTACACAACAAAGAAGATTTCAAACCGACAACTTTTTCTACTTCATTCCACTATTTTCTGCTATGTATATATTAACTAACTGTAAACAACAAAACCAATAAGTTTTATCAAATTGAAAGAGTTCCAATGCTTTTCTACTAAATTACGATCTAGATTCATTAATGAATCGTAAGGGAGTCAAGGACAAACAAACAACTTGAGAGGAAGTCAAGTTGAATGGAGAATCCGAAAGGTGACCACAAACAACTTGAGATTCAAGAGGATCGTAGGGTTGAAGAGGAAGTCAAGGACACAAACCCTTTTTCATGAAGCTGGACCTGCAAAATTGAGCAGCGCAAGGTGGATTGCTACTTGAAAGGTGAAGGCGTGAGGATTGAAGTAACTGATTTTCATGGAAAGTTACATGAGGAGGATTTTTTGGATGGAAATCTGTTGCAAAAATTAAAAGGTTCTGCTTGTAAAGTTTTAAGTTGAAAGGTATTGCAATTCAATAAATGGTGGAAGTGAGTTGAAGAGCAACGTGGATGACAGAGCAAGCTTAAAATCGGCACTTAGGAGGAGGAGCATATGAAACTAAGCTACACAAGCAATTCTTGCCTGCTGATGATTATACAAATAAAATTGTATGAGAAGTTTTATTGTTTGAAGCAAAACAATATGTCAATTGAGGAGAGGAATACACTATAGAGTTTAATAATTTGAAAATTCGAGTTGGTTTATCTGACAAAAAAAAATGTAATAAATTATTTCTAGCTACTTTACTAGTTTGAATCAGTCCATTACATATGAGATTGGAGTAGTTTGTTATTACACAATATTGAGGATGCTCGTCAATATGCAAGGTAAGTTTTGCATTATGGTGCTAGAAAACTCTGTATATGGAACCAATTAGCAAAATAGCTTGGGAGGAGTTGGAAATGGGCATCCAATAGGCCAACATAACTGGAAGGAGGCTGCCATAGCTAATATAGTCCACGGGGTTGCAACCCAAGTTGGGAAGGAGTAACAAAGGGAAAAGTATAGTATCTTATGGCGGACAAAATAATTTTGGTTTTGTGTGCAGCAATGGGAGGTAAGCAATTTTCAAGTCAGATCTTTTATTTGTGGAGAGAAAGGACGGACATACGTCACCTTCTTTATATTTGAGGCGTATGTTATGCATAACACTTAAAAAAAATTATATTTTCAAAGAATCAGTTCATTCAATATTCATGTTTTATCGATAAGAGAATCTACTCAACCTGCATTATAAACTGGCACAAATCAAAACCGCAAAGTTTAACAGATTACGCGGATCAAAATGAACAAATTAATTTAACATACCAAAAAGAAAGATAATATAATAAACTGGCACAAGAACGTAGTGAATGTAATGGCGACAAAATATCAGGTGAACTGAAGTAAATCCCAGCTAACATGACCCAGAAACCCAAATCCTAAACAAATAAATAAATAAAACACAGCTCGAATAAAAAGGAGAGAATGATGGAACATACCCATGAAACAGAGAACTGCGAAAAAGAGTTTTGCTAGTGAATATGATATGCAAGAGCAAAAGCAAAATGCGGGAAGAAGAAGACGAGTTGGCAGGGAAGGACAACAAGGTTTACTGTGTCATTCGCCTCCTATCAAAACAAGCCAATTGGAATCCAATTTAGTTAAAATATTAAAATAGTTAATAATTTGATACAAATAATTATATAATTTCTTTTGTATAAATGAGGGTGAAATTGTACTTTTGATTTTAGAAATAACTGATAAAAATAATTATCATTTAAGAATAACGATTGCAACAAGGAGCATAGATGTCTAAACAATCTCCTTGTAATTGAAAATAAGTAATAAATTTTAAATAAATATTCTTGAATCTTAACAACATAATCTGCTATTTTTCTTTTTTGTTTGTTTTTGGTTTTCTTTTAGTATCAAAAAGATTACACGTAGAAAACCTGTCCAACATTTAACAGGCTCTCATGAGGAACATTGAAGATCACACTATTCTCTCTGCATATCTTCCTAAGAAATGCATATACATAATCAACAGCTATCTTTCTGTAGAATTTTGAATCCTTCCTTGCTCTAACCACTGTATTCCCAAGTATGTGCACAACCCCAGCATCTCTACAACTATTCAAAAATTCTAACTCATCAGTCTCAGTCTGGCCGTTCATTTGACTGGACAATCCTACGGTATTATTTACATGCGATGGTGATTTTACAGGCACAATTGAATCCACAGATGATATTGTGTGGTCTTGATATGAGGAAGTTGTGTTTCCATTATCATTCAGCAGGTCATCTCTTGACTGCAGAGTTTGTGGAACATACAAACTATATTCGTCTGAATCAGAACAAACCTCCATCATGGCCTCAAGCTGGACAAACAAGAAGAGACTATCGAAGAGCTTTTTCTCAAAATCCTCATCTTTTCTATGGAGATCTTTATAGCCATACCTTGCAACGCAACGGAACATGTGGAAATTGTTGGGTCCGATACGCTTTACAAGGAATCTTTCATCTTCTGGGACTGTGTAGACTGGAAGATACTTGACACAAACAAAAACAACAACAGAATGGATGGCGGGCAGATTTGTAATGAAGTGAGAAAAGATGCGGGGCACTCCCCTTGCTAGCTCTGTATACACAAGTCCAATACCGGGAACCCTGACAAGTCCTAAGCTGGGGCCAAGCCCTAGAATCCATGCCATTGCAACCTTGCTATGCATCTCAAACTCGTAACGTTTCACTGTACAATAATGCCAAATGTACATGATCACAAGAAAGGCTGCGGCAATTACAAGGGGAACCCAGCCACCTTGATCCACCTTGAAGAGTACGGCAGAAAAATATGTGCATTCCACAACCAATGATAATGCAGTGAAGATTAACACAAGAATCCAATGACAGCGCCACACCAGTATCATGATTAGAGTCATCAACAGTGTGGTTACCAACATGACAATAACAACTGCTGTCCCTGTTATAGCATGAATTATTGCAAGTAAAATTCAGATAAAGGAATCTGAAATGAAATCCAAGGAAATAAGTTAAAAACATAAAGGAACTACAAGTGCATTAGTGTTAACCACTGCATTAACCTGATATTTTAATAATAATCACTAGTTAGCATTCTGGTGTGAGTATTTTAATGTGGTCCATCTCACATAATACATGAGTTATCAATAATTCAACATGCTATGCATTCAAGTAACAAAATCTCCTCACTTTCATGCATCATCACTGTCAAGGGATGCAGGACAGAAACTCCCCAGAAATTTATACAAGTACATTGAAACTACAAGCGCATATATATATATATATATATTTCCTATATTTGCACATAAGCATGAAGTCAAATTCTTTATAATCTGACAATTTGCAAACTAAACGTTCAGGACCTTGACATCCACATTTTGGTTTTATTGCTGTTCAGTCAAATTTAAGATCCTCCTACCACACAAATTTCAACAAAGTCAAAGGTTAATGGAATAAACTTTCGAATTATGAAATGGGGGATAAAATTACCATAAGCATTTCCAATTTGGCTCTGATTCTTGAATCCAGCAGTTACAGCAATACAAAGAATCATGAGGATCCAATTGATATCAGGAATATATATCTGACCAAGGAATTTTTTTGATGTATGAACAACTTTAACTCTTGGGAAGCAGCCAAGTGCATGGGCTTGCTTGATTATCGAAAAGGTTGCAGATATTGTAGCTTGACTTGCAACTATAGCAGCTGCAGTTGCAACAATAAAAACTGGCCAATAGATGCTCTCTGCAGAATATATCAGAATCCATCACAAATTTAGTTGCCTCTAAAACCAATCATGGCTAAAACTCTGCCTTAATCTGCTATCCAGTGAACAATGCAACAATCTATGACCATATATTAAGCCTTAGATTCTCTTACACTTACGAGAGCTAAAAGTTGATTTCTATGACAGAAATTTTAAAACTACAATATCAAAAGCATAGAGTAAAAATTTCTTCATTGAAAACAATCTGTACTTCATTTTTCTTTCAATAACAAAGAGTTAGCTGATACCTGAAAGACTAGATATGGCATTTCCCGCAATTTTTATAGTTTGCTAGTATTAATATCAACCAACAAATGATTAAAAATTTCATAATTTTTAATTTTGACCTTCTCCACAGCTACCTGTGGGAAGCTGGAAGTAAATTTCAAAATAGCAAGGTAACATATGCGTTTGAATAAAAATAGAAAATAATTTTTAATCTTATTAAATTGTCTTATTATTATTATAATTAGGATTCAGTCTCATTAAGGTATGAGTTCTTGCTAGAGGCATATTGATGTTCCTAATTTGTTTTGGTTTCTCTATTTACTCTATATAAGGATATGATCTCTGTACTTATTATGATTCACAATTCAATGGGGAACACCAATGACACAACACATTCAGCACAAATACTTTGTGCATTTGTTAAATCCTACATGGTCTAGGATTATTTTATTTTATATTATTTCCTACTTAGTATTTTTTTGTACTTTCTTTAGGATTACTTTAAATTTTACTTAGTTTAGGAGTCTTAATTTAACATTTTTATTCCTACTTGGTTTAAGGTTTTAGTAGAGTGTATATATATGTAGTCTTATTTTTTGGACAAAGGAATATTATTATTGTTTACTTTTCTCAAGAGAGAGTTGTTTCAGATTTTAGTTCTTTTTCTTTTGTTTTTGTCTTGTTAACAATATAACATTCATTAGTCTTTGTGTTGCCCTGATTTTCTTTGTTCAGCACATGCACCCAACGCATGGTGCAAGTATGCTCCGCCCTAGTTGATTAATTGTTCTAGCATAATGTTTTTCTTTTTCTGCTGTCTTAGTACCAGTGCTGGCAGCGTGGTTTTTCTTTCCACATGTCTGCCTTAGTCTAGCCTTTTTTTTTCTTGAATTTATATTTTGCCCCATTCTCACCTGCCCGCAAAAGGCCACTGTTCTCTGAAAAAATCTCAATGCGCAAAGGATCACAAAACCACATGTTAGTCTCACAATTTTCAGTTAGCCAAATTTTTCTGCTCAATTTCATTCCAACCCCATCTACTAAATTTCAGTCAGCCCCAAAGATTTCAAATAACTATTTTTATAGTTTTGGTTATCCAAATTTTGAAGTCCATTTCCTCTTGAGATTTTCTCATTCTGGCTCCGTAAATATCTCATTTAGATTTGGTTTATGATACTTTTGTTGTTTCTTCGGCTCTTTGAGTCTCTTTGGTGTATGTTTTCAGTTTTTTATAAACCTTTCTAGTCTTTATCCTAAATTTTCCAGACCTCTATATCCAGGTTTTTCTAAACCTCACAGGTTTCATTCTAGGCTCTTTAAGCATCTATTGATAAGGCTTTTTAAGCCTCTCCAGCTCTTTTTGGGCTTCTATTGATTTAGGCTTTTTGTAAGTCTCTTTTTGGAGTCTCTTAATTTGTTTCTCTAGCCCTTATAGGCTTCTATGACTTTCTCTTTTAGAGGAAGTCCTTAGAGTTAAAATAGGATTCTCAAGTTTACAAACTCAAGCTTGCTTCTATAATGCTATCTTGAGTTTGAGGGGATTGTTAGAATTAAATAAGAAATAACTTTATTCTTATTAAGTTGTCTTTTTATTATTATTTAGTCTAAATGTAGGATTTCTTGTTAGAGTAGACTCATTTCCCTAGTTTGTTTTGGTATCTCTTTTTACTCTATACAAGGACATGATGTATGTACTTACTATGATTCACAATTAATGCAAGAGTTTATTTTCTCTAAAAGTGTGTTTTAATTTTCTTTTTACAATTCACATTGAATTGCATTCAAAACTTAATCTTCATGATTTACAAAATCCACAACAATGACTAATTAGTCAGACCATAACCAAAAAACCATTTGCCCCATTTTAAATTGTGCAAGACACCAATACTTAATTAACAGGATGAATTTTCAAAATTGTTGTTACTTTTTCGTCACTTTTTTACGAATAGACTTGAGCATCAGGAAGGAATGATAATTACGAATTAGGATTAAAATGAACCTGGGATAGAACGATAGAAGGCATCAACCACATGATCCTGGTGACTCATAAGGTAGGCAGCTTGTCCAGAATAGGCTAAAAGAAGGCAAGGAAAGACCACCGTTGTGAATGCAATCTGTACAGCTGAAACTGGAAAATGAGCTAGATCGGCAAAAAGTGCTTCAGTCCCTGTAATTACACAAAACAGGTCATCAGATCTGTCAAATAATTTCAGACAGTTTTACAGAGCCTCAAGTAGGTAAAACTTAAAAATAAACAAATAAATTTGCATCAGCTGACAAAACAACAATTTTACCTGTTATACTTAGCATGATACCACCAAGAGAGGTCCAGCCATCTCTCCCTCCCCTTCTAAAATATTGATATATGTACACAGGAGAAAACGCTTTCAAAACACTGCTATCATATTTCCAGATGTTGAGCATGCCAATACCTCCAATTAAGAGAAACCAAAGAAGTACAATTGGGGCAAAGAGCCAGCCAACCCTATCTGTACCATAATGTTGCATGCTAAACAAACCCACCAATATTACAACCGCAACAACCACAACTACACCTGAATAAAAGAAATGAAGTTTTAAATACTTGAAAATCTAAAGCTGGCATAAAACTGAAGTTTAGAACTGTAGAAGAGGGAGATACCATTACTCATATGTGGATGGTTCACCTTGATCCCACCTGCGGCTGAAAGAACTGCAATAGGTAGTAGATTATACATTTTTCATTAGTAATTAGACTAGCTTAGTTAAGCTGTAATATTAACACTTAAATTTTAGTGATATCTTCCACATTTTGATCATAGAATGAAAATACCAAGTAGATGACACATGCTCAACTGTGAACAGTACAGAAAAACGAATAATTCAGGAATTGGTGATTACCATATCCACATCAATCCTATGTTCAATCATAGGATCAAATTGAAAAGACAAGAAATAGCTTATTTGAACTTAGCTGTTGGAAAGCAATTGAGAAAAAGCAGCATATTTATTTATGTTTTCATACTGATTCTAAGCAAAATTGCATGCCTTGAAAACAATTGAAAAATAATTCCCACAAGCATAAAAAAATTAGACAGTGCAACATTAAATACAGAGCATTATTATGGATAATCAGATCTTCCCAAGACTACTTTGCCATTTCTGGGTAACTTTAGACCGTGATCCCGTCATCTCATATACTAATTTAAGGAATCAACAATGGTCTGCTTTATTACGCACAAAACTATTCTGGATATTTGACACTGAGATGCATGAATGGCTTGAGAATGCAAGTCAAAAGGAAGTTATACCTGATATAGCTGGAGTGAGAATCCCATCACCAATCAGCATGCATGTGCCAACAAGGACAAGAATAAGAAGCGCATTTTTCCTGAATGCATGTTTCTCCAACCATTTCTTGGTTTTTGCAGCAAATGATTTTTCATGGAAGGTAGAACGGCTGTACGTTGTAAGCTCCTCATCAGTACGGTGTTGGTTAGGAATAGTTTTTACTTTTGCGTGTCGACAGAGTATTGAATACAGAGCAAATGTTCCTCCTGAACCATGAAGAGGAACAACATCAAAAAGAGAAACTATTCTTTTCCAGCATCTTAAAGGAAATGCTACCATTATTTGTGCTATACTACAAATTGGAGGTGTGAAGCTCAAATCACTAAATAAACAAAAATGGAAATACAAAATATCAAGTTTATTGTAGAAAATATTTTGTGATAGAAAACTAAAGAATGGAGAAAATTTTGCAATCATCCCAGTATGTGCAAACATACTCTTTCCTGAACAAAATTATTAAAATTAGAACAATCTATTGTTATCAGATTACCTTGACCATTGTCATTTGCTTTGCACACAACAAAAACATACTTGAGGAGTGGGATAAGAGTAAGAGAATATATAATCAATGAAAGGGCCCCAATTACATCCTCTGGATCTTTGACTCCATGAGGGAATGTATTGTAGAAAACATACAAGGGAGAAGTTCCCAAGTCTCCATATACAACTCCGAGACTCTGAAATGCAAGCCTCAGAACTAATAGGGCCGAGAATTTCTGCAGGATTCAGAATTTTTATTTTAACAAAAGATAAATCTGGAATCAAGCAACTAACAAAATCCACAAAATCAAAACAACACTTATTGTATACACTAGGAAAAACGCATCCCATCTCATACATTGCAGTGCAAGTCAAATTCCACAAAATCATATACCAATTTTAAAAGTTCTACAAATCATTACAGAATGTTCTTAGATGCCAGTGGAACATAGTAAACCCAACAGAAATTCAAAGACTCTGAAACTGCAAAATTTAAGTTGGATTTACAAATAGGCGGCTGCGATTTTGTTAATCAAAATAAAGTTACAAGTACTAAGTAAAGTGAAGTTTTACTTTTAATGAAGAAAAACATTTTATTAGAGAGAGACAAAAAGAATCTTAAAAGGGTAATTTTCATCATACCTTTTCTCTGTACATATTTCGAAGTCTTCCAGCCTCTTCATCCATGGACTGATCAAGCTTATGATCCAAATCCCACATACTCCCTTTGTTGTTCTCTGTACTGTCTTCGTCAATCTCCAGTCTAGAAGCCATTCTCAAATTGATTGTCTACCTTTCACCAATTCTTTTTCTCTTTCTCTCTCTATCACTTTAGATTAAACCCAAAAACTTATTAGTTCTAACTGCAAATTTCAAATTTGAACCTCGAAATCAATAATCCAACAAAAAATTTGAAACCGCCCCCAAAAAACATACAAATAAATAAATTGGCGCAGCCGATTCAAAACTCTTATCAATCTAAGATAAAGCAGAGAGTAAAAGCCATCAAAATAAACTCTTTTCCACTTTAAGTTGGAGCCAAACTGATAAAAGGAATTGACACTCCCCAAAAGTTGAAAGGCTAAGAAAATCTTTCCGTAAGAAGCTGAAAATGAAGCAAAATTAAAATTGACCTTTAATTCAATGAACCAAAAAAACTAATTCAGGGAAAAAACTGAAAAGGAAGAAAAAAATTATAATCAATAAATCTAAGCAAACCAATTGAGGATAGACAACCTCATGCTGTCTGTACAAGAAATAAAACAAAAAATGCAACAAAAACTCTGACGAATAAAACAGCCAAATATATTTCACATTAAATACCGATTATTCAGCAAAGATTTTGAAGTGGAATCAGCTGAACACCCACCACAAGATCAGTAAAGAACTTGAACAATCGAGGCCAAACCACCCAGAGATAAGCAAAGCAAAGCAAAGGAAGAAAACAACAAAGCCCAAGTCGATTTGTCTAAACTACAAAAAGAAGGGAAATAAAACAGAATCCAGAGTCGTGCTTGGTCAGTTTGTTTAGGCTGCTTCTTTTATTACAGCAAAAGAGAGAAACAGGAAGAGCTTCTTCCTTCTTTTATTTAGTGCCAAAAGTCTTTCTGAGAGAGAGAGAGAGAAACAATGCAGACATCAAAGAGAAAATAAGCTCTTATCAAATTTATTTATACAGGGTTGAACACGTCTGTTGTAGAAGAACAACTCGCCTCAACTGAACTCTTTTCAACTCTAAACTGGTAAATAAGCAGCAGTTGCTTTGAAATTAAGATTAAATTAAAAAAAAGTAAATAGTAAATAAAAAGAATTTTATAATTACGTAGTGAAGGTGTTATTTAAACATGGATGTAATTACCATTTAATAACATTTCCAATATTACACGTGGGGAAGCATATCTCCACTTGCCAACTCTTCTGTGCTTTGCTACTTATAATCCTCTCCGTGTATAAATATGTCCGTAGTTCTCATTGTTAGTTTTTATATCTAATGGTTATTTAAATATACCATAATTTTATGTTAATTAAAATTAATGATAGCATAATGACAATTAGATCCTTTAATTTTTTTTTAAACAATAATTAAAATGATCGTCAACTAGGGTTTATTAAATATTAAACAAATCTTAAATTAATTAAGTTAATGTCAACTTCAATTAATTTTTTTATTAATTTTAATCAAATAATGACACATAATACAATTAATAAAATTTATAAATTAATTTTATATTTATAATATAAATTAAATTATTTAATATTAAGTACATTATGTATTATTATTTTATTAAACTAAAAAAAAATGTAAATCCTAACAACTAAATTAAATAGTGAAAATCATACAACAAATTGAATTAATGTTTGTGAACAAGAAAGCACATTGGAATATTACCCATGGAAACCTCCGAACGCGTGACATCCATGAACCTGCCTAGTAATCAAGTTGCCTCTAATCAAAATTATTATGCGATCATCGTATGGCTTTAACGTTCTTTATAATAAAATATTACTGACATTCAATTATGAACTTTTTCTTTATAATTTAGCAAAACCTTATTAAAAGTTAAGCAATTAGGGTTCAGAGAAATTTATTGATTAGAAGTGTTAATATGTTTGTAAATTTGTGATATTTTTTTGGATATATAATTTAAAGTAAATCAAAACCTAATAAGATTCAAGTCAATTATATATGTGATAAAAATAATTTAGGATTTAAATTTAGTTCACAGATGACCCAAAATTGAGAATAATTTTTATTCATATTTATGTATCACTAAAAAACTAAAATAGCTTATCTTTAATTAACTGAATTGCTTTACATTATTAATTTTACAAAAAAAGAAAAAAATACTAATTTAGTTCCTTCAAAATCAATCTAATATAGATCAATAATTCAATAAAATCATCAAAATCAATTGAAATTGGTATTGGATAAATATCATAATAATATATTTAATTTTTTTCATGAAAAAATTCAATGGAGAATGTTTTTGTAAATTTATATATATATATATTTATAAATTATACATTAAAAAAAACAACAAATTTTAGTCCTTACAGAAATATTTGATAAATAATTAATATTGTCTCCTTTCAAGTTTCAAACTAAACTCATTTGCAATTGGTTTGTAGTGTTTTGCTACAATAATATTTAAATAGTAACGATATTAAAAATTTATATTTTATTTATAATATAATAAAAAGTGGTTGAGATAAATAATCAAATATAAATCATAAATTAATAATATTATCAAAATGTTATAAGAAGATGCATCTGTTTTTGCAAAACATGAAAGATGTTAAATGAAATAGTACACATGAAATGAATGCTAATATGTTATTATTTATTGTTAAAAGATCGTGCATGTTAAATTTATTTTCAAATAAATGTTAATATTAAATTTTTATTTAATAATTAAACTTTTTAGCGTAATAATAATCTACTAACATAAAAGTTTCATGTTGGTACCCTCGTGTGATTTTTTAGATCAACAAAATCTTAAAATTAAATCATATTTCACGCAAGTAAACTTGTTAAAAGTTATTTTTTAAATATTAGTAGTGAATTTTTAAAAGATTAGTTGAAATTTGTCTTTGAACATTAATATTAAATTTTTCATTCAACAGTAATTTTACCGTACATAATATAATTTGCATTGCAAATATTGATCGTATATATACAAGCATTTTTGTTTCGGAATTATTACATGTATTTGTGATAAATCGTAAAAGATTGGTCTTGCATAGAGGATTTCTTGTTTCCAAGATACAATAGTAGAAAAGCAGACAAACTTAAGTATATCCTAAATTGTAGTAATTTTGAGGGTGGGTGGGTTCAAGACAAAAAATGAAAGGTACATTATTGTACTTGAACCGTAAAGTGGGTTATCGGTTATTTGGACAAGATGCAGACCAATGAATACGCCCCCCAGTATAAACGAAAGCAAGCTATAACATATAATTGGTCCCTCTATTCAATTCCTCTTATTTACACCCCTGTTTTCTTAACTCATCCTATCTCTTTCTCAAATATAATAAAAACATTTTATACTTGTTCCACTCCAATCCACAAAATCTCTAAAACATCTCTAAAACGTTAAACATAAATATATTTAACATTTAATTAAACATAAAACTTCCTTCCCTCCTACCCAATAAACCTATCTTACCCCCTTCCAACCTCTCCCCCCCTTTCCCTTCTTCTACCCACTCTCCTCCTCCCCCCCCTTTCCCCATTCTTACTTCCTCCCCCCTCTCCCCTCCCC
>BNST01000462.1:0-77894 GCA_019650275.1 Xylocarpus granatum | reverse complement strand
ATTAAAAAAAACAAATAACAAAAATTTAAAATGATGAAATGATATAAGAAAAACGAACATGGTAGCATTAATTTTAATAAATAAATTTGTTATCTTTATTTAGGCAATATTATTATTATTATTATTATTATTATTATATAAATGGAGATGAAGTGTACTTAATTATATATAAAATTAGAGAAGACAGACAGAAAAAGGAGAAGAAAGCAAATAAATAATTGTTAGGTAACATAATTGTGCGTGTTGTTGTTTGTTCTCTTTGGCTATGAAGGTGGTTGCTTTTCTATATTTCAATAATTAATCACATGACCATGACAACTGTAGGTAGAAAATTAAGCAATTATAGATCGACCTTCATTAAAATTAAAGAAAAAGCGAAAGTAATAATCAAAATAAGAATCCACATGTCACATGGGAGACAAAATCTAATTGATAAGGGTAAATGTAGTAGGTTCTTATTATTGTGTTATCATTTCAGATTCTTTGTCGATGATGTGCCCATAAGGAGGTATCTAAGGAAGAGTGCGGCAGCGTTTCCCTTGAGGCCAATGTGGGTGTATGGTTCAATATGGGATGCATCATCCTGGGCTACCGAAGATGGTAAATACAAAGCTGATTACAGATACCAACCATTTGTTGCCAAGTACACCAATTTCAAAGCAACTGGTTGCACTGCCTATGCGCCGCCCAGGTGCCGCCTTGTTTCCGCGTCTCCGCATCTCTCCGGCGGGCTGAGCCGGCAACAATACTGGGCTATGAGATGGGTTCAAACCCACAGTTTGGTCTATGACTATTGCAGGGACCGCAAGAGAGACCATTCCTTGACACCTGAATGCAGGAGTTAACAATCAATTTTAACTTCGCTTGTGGTTTGTTTGTCCATTTGTTTGTTTTTCAGAAAGGGTGTCTTTAGATGAGATGGGTTGAATATTCTATTTTTGTAAGGGGTTTTCTCTTGTTGCTCAAAAAATGAGTAGAAAAATACAAAATTATGAGAAGAGGGGAGTGCAACAACCCAAAGAGAGAAGGGATAGGGGTGAGTGATTGATGAACAAAGCCAAAAGAATGGGTTCATTTTGGCAAATGTCGTTTTATGCTTTCTCGTCATGTCTAAATAAACTAAGAGCATTTGTATTACTAGTTGTCATAAAACTCGGGGCACCTTATGATGGGTAATGAGGTGAACAAACTATATTAATCATATGATCAATAAACGTGATAAAAGAACAAATTCCATTAAATTAAACGACTCAAAAAGGTAATTAGCCATAAATTTATTTGGTTAAGATTCTCAAGATAGCTATCTTACTACAATGGCGTATTACTTCAATATAATAAACATAATATTTTTTAAGTGAAGTACACAAATTGAAACCAAAAATAATAAAAAATTGTTGTCTGATGGCAACTAAATTACAAATGAAACTACTAGAGATGCCCTCGTGAACAATAATGCAAAAGGAAAGGCAATAATTGGGGGCGGATAAAAAAAACAAAAAAAACCACAGGTGGGGTCGTTGTTGAGGAGCTTTTGAACCTTTAAATGGATGGAATGTCGCTAACCAATAATGTGAGATATATAAAAGAATATGAAGATAGGATGCAAACTTTCTAATATATATACATCTGCGGCGCAAAACCCACAAAAGTTCAACAGAATTAATATGAAGAGACTATTAATTCGTAAAAATTGTTGATAGACAAATGAATGATGAAATCATTCATTTTTATTGTACAACGACAATGTTTGATTCAGCTTTTCATACTTGAGTTCTCGACAAGGTGAAAAAACAAACCAACCTTTAGCTCAATTTGGAGAGCATAGGACTGTAGTTGCAGCATAGCAGATGATCCATAGGTGGCTGGTTCTAATCCTGCAGGTTGGATCCTTTCTCTCTCTCTCTTCTCCCTTTCGGACAATTGGGTAAAAATTATGGCACTTTAGAAAAATCGTCTACCAAATCACCATCGAAAATTGAAGTTGCAACCTCTTTATTTCTCAAAAATGAAGACCAATTACAGAGATGATGTACACTATTCTAAATAAATTCAAATATTACACGAGTCATTGTTACCACCTTACTTGCAAAAATTAAATTAACTTCAAACTAATCTAAACATCTTAATAAGATGTTTATATTACAATTCACTTGGTTTACCTCTCCTACAGAAACAAAAAAAAACATCTTGCCCGTTTCACAACTATTGAACTTGAGAAACCAGTAGAAGAAAACATATTAACCTCCTTATAACCATTCAACAATGGTTGTTACTCTTTAACAGCTAAAAGCACTTCGGCAAAATGAGTTACATTCTTATGAGAGGTTACTACCAAAAAGTTGCAACACGTCCTCACTTAAACAGGTAAGTAAACCTTGGCTGTGGGCAGATATATACTTTGCATCGCAGATAGGATAATTTTGCGATTTAAGAGACTGAACAACTGAAAAATATGGCAACTCTTGCAAGATTAATTCACCTGTAACTTCTTCCCCAGATGCAAATAACCGCTTCTGATTCTCCATGTGTACAATGGTAGATTTTGGCAATCGTATATTGTTTACAATGGCAGATGAAAAACCCAACTTCTGATAACAGTTGCTGCTCACTTTCTTCAAAAGAACTCGGGATCCCTGCACGCCCTGTCCAATAATAGGGGGAGTCAATACAGGTTGAGAAGCAGCTATCTCATTGGACATATCAACTCTGGGACGAAACGAAGCAACAATGTCCTCACTGCTAGGACAATAAGCAAGAGAAATACAAACTCCTTGATTTTTGGTTCCTGGAACCAGATATGACCTTCATCACAGTCAATCAGAAATTTTGTTAGGTACTGTCTGTCACATAGTAGTAACAATTAAATTAAGAGAAATTTTCTAAAGATATCAATTTCCAAAACAACATTGGTCTTAAATAAACAATAAAAATTCTATTAAAATACTCAAAACAGTGTGCAAATAACAGCATTTCAAATCTTTCATGTATTTTAGTTCGTATTATTATTATTTTTTTATCTATCACGATCTCATCCCACCCCTCCCCTTTCCAACACAAAACACAAATAATATCAAATCTCCTAACAAGATTCATATGAACAGGATCAATTGCAAAAATATTTAACAAATTTGAGTATAGAGAGATTTCTTCAACTTTATCCCAATTACTCGTCCTTAAAATCATTTGAACTGATTAGTAGTGACAACCGATTGTTCTTACCAGTTATGCAAGAAAAAACAGAAAAAAACCCCCATCCAATGATCAATATGAGATGTTCAAAATTCAACATATTTAATTGAGTACATTTGTGAAACTAGTAGATTTTGTTCAAAAGACTTAAATCAACTGGAAAATAATAATAATATACTTACAGACTCTCTTGACAAACTCATGTGGCATAAAAAAGTAGTGTAATGGAAACAAAAAATCAATGAAATAAATGATAGTCATGTAGCAATGATATAATACTGCCACATCGCTTTATATGAAAAAGTTGTCTAGGGTTTGTCTGTGGAGTGTTGCTCAGTATTTTGGATGGAATTGTAGATGGATTTCTAAATGCAACCTCAACCCCAAAGAATAGTATTTCTAAAGAGTAGATAACGAGTTGAATGGTAAAAAAAACAGAACAGATCTGCAAATCCACATGCCAAAGCTATAACACCCACAAACCAAACAAGTTCCCTACTTCAAAAATTTTTATATCAATTCTTCTACACAAAAATCACAACATTTTATTAGGTAATACGAGAAACAAAATAAACTCTTTGTACAATAGTATGGAAACTTTGAAGGTAAGTTGGTTTGACAAAATATTTTCTTAGTGAAGACATCCTGCTTAAATTAGGCGTTTCCCACACTACATGGTTAACTTTGAAATCTACTAAAAATAAAAATTTAAGTGTTATACACTGAAAAAAATTTATCATGTCCCTAAATAATTTTCGAAATAAGATTTGTTTGTCTATATGTGTATATACATTGAAACAACTCACAGTAATGCAAATATACAAATTTCAGTTTGAATACTTATCTAATATCCTATGAACTCTGAATCTAAGAATCATCTCAAAAATATAAATTCCTATTTTATCTGATAAAATGTATTAAATGAAGGACAAAACAGTTGTTTATGCAGATCCCATCCTCTATAAGATTTCACTTCAAAAAAAGAATATTCCTTAAGTTGGCAGCAAAGGAGGTTATGACATTGGGACAATTTCTATAAGACTGCCCTTACTTTCTCTTTCCTTTCTCCTCATTCTATAATTTCAATTTCTTTCTCATTTTAAACCATTTCTAATTTCTATTCATTTATTTATCTCTAGCCATCTTTCCCTTTTCTAACTTGACCAAAAACTACACACAGCACATCTTTTTTTAACCCAAAATGATTAAATCCAACTAAAATTAACAAAATTGGGCAACTCTTGAGACCCAAATCACATTGGTGATAAACAAAAAGACCAAATAAAAATCACACTTGAAACACAAAAAATGGACACCAGTCTACCTTTCTTCACCACCACCAAAGTTCCACTCACACACACCAACCGAAGAAGCAGATAGAAGGGTTCTATCACCAGAATGTGCAAGAGAGTGTATGGTATGAATCGGATTGCATGATGGCCCATTCAAGGTTTCCAATGGCCTCAAAGTTTGACGCATATCAAACACAAAGAGTGATCCATTCTGCAAGAAGGAAAAAGTACGAGGGTCAGTGCAACCTACTGAAACTCAACAACATGAAGAAAATAATGAAGGTTCGCACCTGTAGTCCAGCATACATACAGTGAGCACTGTTGAAATCCCATGAACACGACCACGCAGCAGCCTGCAAATACAATGTCAATATGTAAACTAAGTCAGAGACTTCTCATTAACAATAGGAATAACTTGCAAAAGGCAGGCAAAAACATTCCCAGTCTTTTTGCTTTCTTTCACAGCACTTATCAACATTACTTTGAATAATTGTCGGAAAAATTTATGTATGTATACATATTGGTAAAATAACAAGGGCAACAGAAAGGTCTCCAAATTAAATTACTAAATACAATATTATGAATCAAATGGCAGGAAAGAAGACGGAACTCTGAACCTAATGTCAAGATCTTTAATGAAGACTATAAGCCTGAATTAAAATCTTTACCGGAAGATCATAATTTAGGATGATATTGTTGCTCTCCATACTGCAGTAAATGAAACAAGAAACTCAATAAGAAAAAAAGAAATCAGAAGTTTCTAAGTAAAAAGTTTCAAAACTTAGAGGTGCTACCTGAGAACTGATAATTTCTTGCCTAATGAAGCAAAAAGAGCAAGATTATGGTTAAAAGGGGAAAAGTGCAGGTCCTTGATGGCTTTTGTACCGGAAGGAAGTAAAATGTCTTCACATTCGTGTGGATGTATGAAGCTAACCTGCAATACCATGTTTACTGAACCTATAAGACCAGTTCTTTTGATAAAAACAAGAAGCAAAGAGCAAAACCAAACAAACAAAAAAAAAGAAAAGCTATTGAAACACTTTTGTGTCAAAAGCCAAGAAAGTTACTTTGGTTAGTAAATGCGTTCCACTTCCACCAATTCCAGGAAGCCTTCGGGCCACTAACAGAATTTGGCTTGAATCATCCACATCAAACAAGCGTGCACCATCCACCCTTAATGCTTTCTGCAAAGATTAAAATCATAAGGTTCAATATTGTGGGAACAAAAGAAAACCATGGGGATAGCAGCTAGTTCCAAACAACAAAATAAAATATTGCAAGAGAATAAAATTGTACAAGTAATCACAAGTGAAGGAAAGCTTAGGGTCCACAAGGAGATATATGGTAAAATTGAGATAATAGAAAGAAGAATAGAATGAACAAGAAGACAAGCCAGACAAACGAATTAGAAGATGCTAATTATATTATGGTAAATCAACCTCCATATACTTCAAAGTAGAATTTTCCGAAAGACATTTTCTTTACACCTTTACAATTCTCTCTTCACTTAATTTCTAACCTCCTCCAACGCTCTCTTTCTCCCAATTCTTTTTATAAAATATATATATATAGATATATATGGATTTCATTTACCTTAACCATAATAATTTCACCAAAACAACTTACTAGCCTTAGATAATAGCATGTCCAGAGAATCAGGAAAAATGATAGATAGGAACACCAATAATCATATTGATTTTTAACAATTAAAAGCAAATACACATAATCATAGTCCCACAGCACCGATCATTATTAACTGGATTTAGAGTTGTTTGGTTATTAAATAGATTTAGAGTTGCTTGGGTGCTGATAGGTAGGGAGGGGAGAACCAATCAGTTAAAAAGATCACCAAAAGATAACTATATAATCTTAAAGAAGCAAGAGATGCCACACCTGCAAGAAGAAGATGCTAGAAGATCCTTTCCGATAAAAGTTTGAGGCAACATTGGGTTCTACAGAATATTTAAGAAAATTATTATGATCGGGAAAAAAGAAAACAAAAAGGATAAACAAAACATGACTTTGATTTTTTGACAATAATATAGAAGGTTATCCTCAAAATCACACAGAAAACTTCCCAAGAACATAGATCCATAACATATTTGGCAAAAAAGAATGAATAACACAATGCATAATTTTTTTCCAAGGAAATGACCATTCATCTGAAAAGATGATTACCAGATGCAGATTGTTCTTGGCAGCTCCCAGTAGTCGAAGAAACAGCATACGAAGATGTTCTGCTCTGGCTATCTCCTAATAAATGCTCCAAAAAATTTGCCCTCTACAACCCCAAAAATTTCAGCCCAAATGTAACCAAAAAGGTTTATCTAAAGGATCTCTATGATACGTACAGTCTATTAAACTTTTGAACAAAAATTCATCCATAGAAATAGTTGCAGAATATTTAGTAATCAACTAACTTTTTTCCTTTTGGATCTGCACTTAATGCAACAATTTGTTCTTAGAACTCCCAAACAAAAATAGGGAGTACAGACGAAACACACAACCAGGCACTTGGAAAGCACAGACAAAAAAAAATGAAAAACAGCATACAGGAAAGGCGTGCAAAACTCAAAGATATAATTAGTATATGGCGGGCCAGAGAACAAGGACTTCAAAAAGCAAAGAACTCGAGTTATGAACATGGTGCAACTGAGAAGCGATAATTGAGAAATAAGGAGAATGCTCAAAGCAACAGGGCTGTAACATGATGACAAGAAAAGCTCCAAGATGGATAAATTACGTAGCCAACAGTAAGGAAAGATGCAAGAAGTAATGTACTAGTTCCAGAAACACCTTACAAGAAACAAAATCAGGAAGCATATAACTTAGAATCAAACATACTTCTTCGAGCTGGTGAACTTTAAGATGCAACTCAGATTTTCTCTTTTTCCATTTGGATTCTTGCTTACAGCATTCAGCAACCTACGAGAAAAAATATAAAACCACAGATTTGCTCATGAGTGGAAATGGGATTACATGTATCGGTTCCTTTAAACACATTCATTACAAGAAAAATCAGAGGTTCAAGAAACAACCTGTCAGGAAGCCTTTTGTAATTGAAAAGAGCATATTAAAAAACATATACAATAGAAGGGTCAAATAAAGGGTCTCCAATGGAGAGAGAGAGAGAGAGAGCACTTTAGCTCATATAAATGAACAAAACTGTGTGGCATAACAATGCCATATTACTTAATCATCTAACTCTTACTTTTTCTTGCCAGTAAAGATTCCTACCTTCTTCTCAAGAGATGCACATTTAGCCTCAAGAGACAGAATTTTCTGTTAACAATAAAGACCATTATTAATATTAGGTCTCCGGAAAACCATTCTTGTAAAACAAGCTCAGGAGATTTATTGAGACCTTTTGTGATTCTCCATCAACCGCAACAATCCTTGATGCAAACAATTTTCTAACATCCTTCAATGAGCATTTTTGGTTGCATTGAGGACACTAAATAGAAGTAGAGAACAAAAATCAAATATGATGGCAAATATACAAATGGTTGGTCTAGATCGTGTAAATTATGACGTAATTAAAAACCTTCTCTGTGCTTTGACCTTGTTGCAACCATCTTTTGATGCAAGAGAAACCATATATGTGTCCACAAGGGAGACAGCTGCAGTGATAAGAGAAAACAGCTTCACAGCTTTAAGTATATAATAAACAAGAGTTCGATAGTTAGAGGCAGAGAAATTCTGAGTACTCAAATAATTGCATAACAGAAACAAATGAATGATCACTTGCTGAATTCAAGATAACTCATCATGCCCGCATAAAAAGATGAGTAATTTTGTATAAAGCATATGACTTCACAAAAAAGAGTATGAAGAAGAGCTGCAGAATAAAGGAGAAAACATCAATGTAAAACCATGTAAATCCTTTTAATCATTCATAAAAACATGTAGCACAAGAATGAAGGTATATACAATTAAAAACTTTTATGAACATAGTATTTGAAAATTTTTCTTCATCTTCTAAAGATCACCTAGTAAAGTATTTGAAAATTTTTCTTCATCTTCTAAAGATCACCTAGTAATAGATTAATACTGTGTAACAGATGGAAATGTGAAGGGTCGAAGGAAAGAAAAGGGAGAAAAGAAATGTACTTCTTCTTTTTTCTGTACTCTTATTTTAATATGACAGAACATAGAAATCGAGGAAAGAAATATCTTTTTTTGTTGTTAAGAATTCTTAAAAAAGGAAAAGAGAACTTTATTCATCCATTACATCCCTACATATGTATATTTATTGATTTCTACAAATCAGTTTTAAAATCAAACACAATGAAATATGAGTACACTAACAAATAAAGACAAGAAATAAAATTCTTTCTTTTCGTCAATAAGATTTAAGAATGCTTTTTTGAGAATAAAAAAGTTATCTAGACACACCAAAATATTTGTATCTGATTACATGAATTGATTTTGGAGACACAATAGATTCTTTACCAAGTTCTTTAGTCCGCCTAAAACATCATTCTCTCAATTTGTTAACTCAAAATTAATATTTTGGAATTGAATTTTGCGATTTCAAAACCAGCGGGAAAGATTGTTAAATAATAGAACAGAAAACAAGTTTTTGAAATGACAACAGCTCACAGTTACCTCTCTGACCATAATTTTTCCATCTTTCTTTCATTCATTGTCGAAAGATTAAACTAAACTATGTGCAACTAAAAGTAATAAATCAAGCAAAATTCAAACAAAGCACGATAATTGAGGATTCTGAAACCAAGGCCAAAAACTGAAAAGTGCAGACCTGATGTGATGGGAACCGTTATGAGTCCAAGCATCCATGCAAATTGGACAAAACAAGCCCTCAGTTTCACTCTGATTCCACTCACTTCGTTGGGAACAATCTCCGCTCTCAATTCCACTCACCGAGCACGCTTCTCCTCCTCTATCTTCTCTTCTCCTCTTCTCACCATCTCCAAATCTCAATTGAGCAGAATTTGAAACTCCGGGCTGTGATTCCGCCCCCGTGATTAACTCTTCTTCCTGCTCACCCTCTTCTTCTTCGGTTTCTTCTTCGTTGTCGCATTCGGTTTCATCTTCATCTACGCTTTCAGTTTCTTCATCATCATCATCATCATCATCATCATCTAAGGCTATGAATTGTTCAGCTGCCGTTTCGCGTTCCTCGTCCTCCAGATGTCGATCGAAGCGACGAGAGTTGGGGTTTGCCATCATAGAGCGGGGAAAATTGTAACTTGGCTTCCGGGGTTACTGCCTTAATCCTGGTGTCAACACCGACTCCCTGCAGTTTGACATGTGTCCAATTTGAATTAAGAATTTATATATTTATTGGATGCTAATAAAAAATTGAAATTTAGAAAAACGTTTTTTATATATTTTAAATTAACGTCCGGCTCAAATTGCTTTTAAAAAAGATTAAAAGCAGTTTATGTGCCTATCCATTTTAACCACTACTTGCTTGTTTTCTACGCATTAATGGACACTTGCTTCGTCATCGCTCGGTCATTGTTCATCCCCAAGTGTTTAAATTGTTGACAGCTAGTCAAAATATTAATAAAAATACTCTTCAACTGCAAAATAATTATATTTAACATTTAGTTAACTAATTAAAATAATTATATATATATATATATATAATTTAGTATTTTTTTATATATCTCTCTTAAAATTCAAAAAATTAACAAAAAATACTCTTAAAAATTATTTTTCACATTTAACATTTATTAAACTCTTAAAATTTTGCAACACAATTATTATAGTATAAAAATACTCCATATAATAAAAAATATATATAGTATTTTATAATTATTAATTAACAATATTTAAAATTTTATATAAATATATATATATATGAATTTTTACATAGAGTAATAAATAATTTTAAATTAATTTATTAGAGAATTAATATGTATATGTGCGTGATTAAAATTGTTTTAGATAAATCTTATTTTGTTTGTTTTATAAAATATATATAAAAATTAAATAAAATTTAGTATATAATTTTACTTATAAATAATAAATAAAATAATATTATATTTATTTTTTAATTAATCAATTTAAGATTAGAAGGGATGTAAATGTGCATTTTAATAAAAACTTATCATAAAATAATATTACAGTAAAATTTAGAGAGATGTATAATAATTTTTTTTTCATTAATATTCAAAAATTTTTCAAATTCTGTATTTTGCTTTTTTCATAAATGGAATTTAATATTTAATTAAATTCACTTATATTCTATTTATCACGTTATTAAATTTTAAATTAAATTATTTAATTTCTTTTTTGTTAGAATATTTATAATTGTGTTGATGTTTGTATTAAAGTATTAAACTTAGTATTAATGTTTGTATCTGATAAATCAAATTGAGTTGATTCAATTCTATTCAAATTATTATCTTTTATTGGTTCAGTTTTGTTGGTTTTAAAAAAATCAAATTGAACCATATAATGTTTACTCTTAATCTGGACTGTAGTAACAAGAATGTGTTAGTTTATATTAATTATATCACATTCGTATTTAAAATTTTAAATTTGTTTATTCATTTAAAATATAAATTAAAAATATAATTTATTTAAATTTTATTATTTATATTAAATTTTTATAATAAGAGTATTTACTTGATTTTATTATTATTATTATTGTAACAATTGATATGCTTTTATAGATATTTGAAAAATAAAATATAAAAATTATTTAACAAATAATTATATTTATTTATTTATGTAAAATTAGTATTTTAATAAATTTCAAAATATTATTAATATGTGTACTCGGCACATCCGTTTTACCGTTTAATAAAATTTTTAAATCAATTTCAAACCGTAATCACATCGACAGAGTCCAGGAGGAGAAGAATCGTTCGTTGATAACTAAGGTCAAATCCAACAGGGAGGCAAGCAAGAAGACGACCTGATCTGAAGATGGTAATTTCCCGATTCTTCACTATTTATTTCCTTTTCATTGTTTTTTTTCTTTCCTTCAAAATTTGATCAAATTGTGTTCGCTTACTGTGTTTAGGTTTGTATCTTCTGTTTATTACCGATTTTCCTGGTACCGATCGTCAATCTACTACCAATACTTTTTCATTACATCATGGTAACCGAGATACGTTGTCGATTCTAATTTATAAGATAAGGATCTTCGTTGTTTGTTTATCAATATTTTGTTTCAATTGCACTGAGTTATGAATTGAATTGGTTGATTTTTAGGGTAAAATTTATCCGCTTTTTGGATGGGAGTATAGGAAACCGGAGAGGGCTCCTCCTGTGTGTCCCTATAAACCTGCAGCTAATAAGGCGAATAATACCTATACAGTGAGTCAACCCGCTCCTACCTAATGTTATTCAAAGCTGTTTTCTACTTGTTTATTTGCTTCCTTTAAACCATCAATGTGGATTTTGTTGTGCTTGGAGTAAATATTGTGGTCTCGTAGGACAAGATTTTATTACCATTTTGGTTGTTGGTTATTTGGGTTTCGCACAGGCACAATAATTGGCTTAGGTAAGCATAATTTAACATTTTTAATGTACTTTGATGAATAGGCCTAGGCTGTAATACAAGCAGATTTGATGTTTAATGGTTTCTTATAGTTGTGATATCTATTTAGTAGCTTTCTTTGTTGAAGAATTCTTGCATTTAAATTGCTTCTTATTAGTCTTGCTAGTGAGTAAAAAGATATAGGATTGTTTATCTAATGATTTTAAATGATTCTTTTGTATTGTTAGTGTTTTACAACATTCTTTTCATGCCACTCTCAAGTGGTTAGTGTTCCACTGAACAATCTTCTTGATGTTTATTGCATCAATTGAATGCGTCAAATTCTGTTCTGGTTTTGAGATGATGACCTAATGTTTCTCGGTAGTTGATTTAAATAGTTTTAGAGTTTTGAATTGGGTCTCTAGTGACTTTGGTTTAGCACATTGAATTTATGACACTTTTTATTAAGAATTTTATTAAGTTGATTAATTTAAACCTAATGTATGAAGATCTAATAGACTTAATTTGTAGAAACAAAGAACCTTCAGAAAAAGTGAAAAAGGAGGTCATATTTGTCCTTAAAGATTCTGTGTTTAATCTATCTTCTGTTTTCTGATGAGGGCTTCTCTCAAGCTCCTGAATTCTTATCCTTTTTTCACATAGGAAGATTAGACTCCACCTTGTTATTTTATGGGATTTTACAAAAGTTATACACTTGCACAGTAATGAAAGAATCTTTCTTTTCATTGTCCGTGTATTATTTTTCTTTGTTTGTTCCTCTTTGACTTCTCAATTAGCCTCAGTCTATAGAAAAAAAGGCTTTGTTGTTTGAAGGGGCAGCATTGAGTTGTTCTTAGTTTTTTGCTTTGAGCATTTATAAAATAAGTTTGAAGCATGCAAAAGCTTGATTGTGCTTCTTTTTTTCGTAAGATATCTGCATTGAATACAAATTTTGCTTTCTACATCTATACTATGATCCTTGTTGTTTTTGTTAGCATTTATTATTACTACGTTCTATTGCTTTTCTGTTGATTGTGAATTATTTATTATTATCTTGTCTTCTTTAATATTATCGTTGTTATCTTCAAAAAATAGAGAAGTCACAATGCTCTTTCATTCTTTTTATAAAACTTACATATGCTCAAGGAGTAATAATCATTTTGCTTTTTCAGATAAAGTTGATAAAATTTTCAGGCCTGTGTATTTTTTACTGAATAAAAATTCCTTTGGAGCTTCTTTTTATCTATTTTAAAATTTTCTCGGTTATTAGCTGCTGATAATACCATAACCTGTTCTACATTTGGATGCCCTATATCAGATGGGGTAGTAACCTCTAGTCTTACATCAGAGGCGCCCTGTGGAAAGGGATCTTCTCTATATACAGGTTTATTTACCTGACTAGAGCCTTTCTAAAAGCATCCTATTAGGATTAGAATAGGTGCAACTATAAAATGATAATCTTTCAGGTTGGCCTGTATCTATTTTGATACGTCTAGATCCATATCTGGACAACTATAATTGATTTCCCTTTCAAGGAACCAAGCCCCCATTAATATAGACCAATGCTGATTGAGAAGTAAAAAAGTGATTAGGAAAGCAAACTAGTACATTATTGTGAGAGCGAATAACTTTATGCAAAAGACTGGGACTTGTGTCTTCTAAAAAAAGCCATTGTCTGTATCTTGAGTGGAATCATCCCACTCTAAAATGTAACCTTCACATGTGAAAGAAAACTGAAAATTCAGGAGATGAAGAAAAATTGCCACCCAAGAAGTCTATCTTAGAAGATAGACTTTCTGTAGAATCTTTAAGGGAAGATAGACTTTCTTTTGGTGAAAATCTTCTCTTGTTATAAATTAAATCTATTAGTCATCCATTGGGTCTGATTTAGTTAAACTTCTAGAATTGTTATGAGAAAGGCCCTGAAATTTTCTGGCTTTAGATCTTCAAAGCCATCTTGGGCCACCAACATATCAAGCTTTTCTGCAAGAGTTTATGTATCTTGTTATAATTAGAAAATGGTGAAGTTTAACCATATTCGCATTTTAAAATTCATGGAATTTAATAAAGTGCTGTAAGAAAAGGGTAAGGGTTTGTCAATCTCCGGGTGATGATTTCTGAAGATTTTGAAACAATTTATTGAGCCTCTTTTGGTGATATTTCATTGAAATGATCCCCTATGATGAAACATCTTTAAACCAATGAGGAAAAGCATTGCTGAAAAGAAGTAACTAGATCAATTTTTGAGCCCCGTATCAAAAGACGAATTAGCTGGAGAGTATTATTTGAAGAAGAAAAGCTTAAGTTTGTTGGCAAAGGAGAAGCAACCAGTTGGAAGAATAAGTAGCTGGAGAATGTTATTCATAGGAAAAAAAGCTTAATGTAGTCATTGGCAATTAAGAAGCAATCTGTTGGAAGAATAAATAGCTGGAGCAAATTACTGGAAGAACTGGCAATTATTTATAGTTGTTGGCAAAAACCCAAAAAAAAACCACTCAAGAGTAATATGACGCTGAGTAGGAAAATTAAGGAAACTTCATAAGTGAAACTCTTATGGAAAATTCCATTTTTTTTCAATTCAGTCCTTAATCAAATAGTGACAAAACGTAATTGTAGGGTTAAAGAGAAAAAAAGAGAAGGAATGAAGTATGACAAAAGGAATGGCAAAATAATGAGTTTATAATCCTCGTTAATAATTCTGAATCCAAACATTTATAACCATCAATCCTGAGTATTGATTGTTATTTGTTGGTATTTAGATTATAAAAATAAACTAACATGATTGTTGATGGAAACATGATTCTTCTTTCGTTCTTTGAGTGAGGCTGAATGCAGCTCTTAGTGGCATTTATTCAATGATTTGTTGAACCTGTATTTTGTTTTACTTTTCCTTAAACCAATCTCAAACTAAAGTGAATTTTCTTATTACTATTGAGACGAAGTTACTCACCTGCTTAGTTATTAGTTGCAGCATTTCCTGTGTCCCACTTCAGTGTGTTTGCTATTGCAATTAATTTATTTCCTATTGATATTTGGGTATTGATTGTGATTCAAGAATTGAGAATGGCAATACATGTTATATGATCTTAGATCAAAGAACGGATAGAAACATTATGTGATTTCACAAACTAGGTAGAAACTTCCTACATCGTGGTAGTAAAGATAACCATGTACACAAGTTTTTTGTGGTTGGAAGTGCATTGTTCAGTTTATTCAAGTGCCTTTTTTATTTATTTTGAAGAGTGAATTGTTCATTTTCACTTAATTATTTATTACTATTCTTTTTTTTGGGGGGAGGGGGTTTTGTATATGATGGTTATTGTGTCAACATTTAATCTGTAGTACCATGGGCAGGCAGCAGAGCTTTTAACCTCATTGGTTTGTGTTCTATGTTTACATGTTTAACAAATAAAATTTAGAAATGACTACAATCTGTATTCACATATTTGCCGAACTATTTCTTGATGTGATAGTGTTCATGATCATCAATTTCTCTTTGGTTGATGGCAATTATAATCTGCTTATCCAAAGTTTATGTTCCTGCTAATTCTTTTGCACAGTTACTTTGCACGTTTTGTTGTACAATCCAGTAATAAGGGCTTATTTTCTTACAGGTGGAGGCCGAAGCTGGTCCTCATGCGCGGGCGTCTGTATCCAAAGTGGTGGGAGCAGTTGATGACAAACAGGACTGAAATTGGACTACTCTCTTTTTCATGAACATCAAATATAAATATGGAGAGCCTTCTCGATCGTTAGGCTTTCTGAGGCCCAATGGTTCAGTTGACGAGTTTCAAAATTTGTTCATAGTTTTGAATATATAATTTAACTTTGTTTTGCAAACCTTGACTTTGAATGCGAGTATTCTACATTTTCCAGTAAAAAAAAATTGTGTCTTTACATTTACATATATATATATATATATATATATTTAGCATTTTCTTAAGATTTGGCATCAATAATAATATGTGCCTCTAAAATGCTTGTGATGACTTGGAGCCTAGCATTTTCAAACGTGAAATAGGCACCGAGTGTACGTGCTCCCAAGAAAATTTCAGAAGCTGAGACATTAGACCCTCGACACTTTACAGAATGAACATAATTCTTAAGCAGGATTGAATCAACAGCACCAAACATTTTCGGAGAACAAGTCAGTTGAGCACGTATGGCATTCTCCTGATTTAGAAGAATGTAATCGAGTTTCGACAAGTCCTTCTAAAGTCGGAGATTGTATCATGTACATTCTTCCCAATCCTGGTGGGAATTTATTCATAAATTATATTTTTACCTACAAATTTTAATTTCCAAATATTTCTGTGCAACTTAATTGTTTTCAATGTAAACATTAAAAATCATGATTCTTATAATAGTAATTTGTTTAAATACATCAAAACATTTGTACAACAAATGTCAGAAGGAGAGAGAGATATCTGCCCATGATTATAGAAAATTTTGAGCCAATCACAGCGTTCGCCCACGTTATTCTGGGTTGGCAGACATACAACTTTAATAAAGTAGTTGCGATGGGTTTAAAATTATTAAATTTTGTAATAAATTCATGTAATTGGACACAAACCTTTTTTTGTCAGTGGTTTCAACCAAACTAAGCGAAACCAAACCAAACAAATACTAAACGTTTAAATGAATGAACCCCTTCTCTTTTTTAGTTTTCCAAGGAGATCATCACAGACACTCAAATTCAAGGTGTGTACAAAAGTATTGTGTTTCAACCTAATTTTATACATGTACGATGATAACGACAGCACGTGCTATATATATATATATATATATATATAATTTAATAACTAATATTTGAATTTTAGATATAAACCTTATTATTATATAAAAAATAATTAATTTAATTTTAATTGAAAAGTGAAGGAGAAAAGCATACAAATAAAATATCTAAATATAATCCCCTCTCTAAGGTAAGTTCAATTGACAATCTCCCAATTAATAGTAAGCTCGACTTGGTTAATGGATGGTCCCCCCAACCCCCTTTTCCTCCTCCATTCAACCTCACCATCTGAATTTCAGATATAAACCCAACTCCATATAGTGGGTGCCTTGTAGTTGTGAAGCAAAATTTCAACTTTATGTTGAAACTCTTCCACGTGTCTTACGAATTTTGCTGTAATTGGACTTGTAATTTTTCTACGCCACAAGAACCGAGAAAAATAATTCAAAATTCTATATTCTTAATGGATATATGTCTTTGTACATATTATACAACTGACTACGCACGTGACTTTCTTGTTGGAGACACAGCAGCCGTCAGATCCTGTGTACCCGGCCAAAGTTTCAAATACATATCGATCGTCACGAGGGAGGTGTCACGTGACATCACGCATTCTTTAAGCAGACATTAAAATAATAATAATAAATAAATAAGAGTAATTTATGCACATCATTATTACAACGTGTTTGAGATGAGAAAGCAAGCCAGCCTCCATCCGTCGTTGCTCTAAATCCACTGCCCAAACTATCCTAATCCGTTTCTCCTTTATTTATTATCAATTTTCAAGACTGCGCGTGTTTGCGTCTTTTTCTATCCCGGTCCTTAAAACTTGCATAATTATTATTTGGGTTGACTCCTCCGTGTATAAATAATTCTCATCGGCATACGTGGCTTCATTATTTATCGTTGGTTTTGTTATCGTTATTGTTCCATCGCAGACCTAAAAATATCAAAATCAGGACCAATAGAGAGACAGATTGATAGATAGGGATCTACGTGGATTTTGCTGTTTGGAAAGGGATCTACTTTCTTTGTTATATATAAATATCCAAATCAATCGGTTTTGTATTTTTGTACAATTTGATTAGATTGTTAGATGACTGTTCATTAATGCTTACTATTTATTACTATTCACATGTAGGATTAAAATTTGATGCTCCGGTGCTGGATTGGTAGTATCTTCTATGTGATATTGTTCATCGTTCGAATTCAATTATTTTAATACAAAATGAACAACCAACATAATTGTTAAGTGGAATTAAAGAATACACGTGGGTTGATACATAGACAAGGTGACGGTGAAGTTATGATTGCCGCATGATAAAATTATTAAATAAAAATAAAATAAAATAATATTTAATTTTTTTAAAATTACTGTTTTCAAATATGTATGTTAAATCAGTCCTTTCAAAATGTTATTTTACTTTGTCGGCAATCGTGTGACAAAAACTTAACGTGAATAATTAAGCACATGGACCCCCTTGGACTCACGAGGATACTGTAATTTTGACAATGGGTTTGGTGGCTACAACCGTTTTAATGTGAACATGATCATGTGCAGTACAGTATGTACGTACATTGTCAATCCATCTTCCTGGATTGGATACTCATTACCCAGAAGATGCCTACACCATTAACTCATTTTCAAGCTTCAAGATCCCTAGCAATTACATTATTTTCTTTTTGTTTTTTTATCATTAATCCCTTTAAATTGATGCACACCTATGGAGGAAGGATTCAAACCATTAATTAATCACATTTTTAAATGACTATACCAAAGATATTTTAAAATTAAAATATAACGATCAATTATTTTAATCTATCATTTATTATAAAAATAAACTTATTAAGAATTAATTAAATATTATTAAAAAAGTGAGTGAGTTTCCGTAAAAGTTAATGTTTATCAAATAATTTTTTAATTTCACTTTTAAAATTAAGTGAAACAGAATATATAAAATATATCTTAAAAATAAAAAAAATACGAGTAATTAATAATATTTAGTGTTTATATATTTTTAAAAGAAAAAATTTAATATAAAAATAAAATATATCTGCGTGTGTACACACTTACACCTTTTTTAAATTTTTATATAAATTTTTAAATATTATATTAATGTATAATATGCTTTAAATATTTAAAATTAAATTGAATATGTATAATTAATACATTGTAATTAATGTTTATATTAATCATTGAACATATATTAATTTAATAGTTTAAAAGTAATATAAAAACTTATGTAAAAATTGAGATTTTTGATACCAATCTATTCATATGCATACATTTCTATCTCCATTCTCATTTTTATTTAATAATTTATTAAAAATAATGATTGAATGGAATAAATATTTAAAATATATTAGTAAAGATAACGAAAAAATGAATAAAAAGATTTTAAAATAAAATATATTAATAATTTTAATTAATATAATATTTATTTTATTTTTTAGTAATAAAATATTGTTTAGTGGAAAAGGTTTAAATATTAAAAAATAATTATTTTTTATTTTTTAAAAATGTTTGCGAAGAATAAAAATTGAAATATAAAATAATATGTGAAAACAAAATATGTTACTACCAATAATACCCTGGACAAGAGTTTGACCACAAAAAGCCGAGACTAGTGTTTTATGGGACCGTCCAAAAAATACTACACGTGATGGCGGCTGATTGCTGTGTCTGAACGAGCGGGAGTGACGATTGGAACTCTTTTAATTTCGCGATATGATATGGTTGCACCAAATTTATCACGGTCTCAGGTTCTTCCAATGCGTCCGTACACGAGAGATTAAAACATTGGAATCAGATAAGTTAGACCCACATTTTTTTTTATTTAAAAATTTCCAATAATGTTGGGCAGGATCAGTGTCGCGTCATAATGTTTGGGTTGTTCTGACATTTTAGATGATAAGATGCTATTTATTTAAAAAAAATTAAAAAATTAATCAATATATATATATATACACGCACGTAAATAATTAATTTTATTAATTATCGTTATTTTTAATTTTAGATAATACAAAATACTTTGTTTAAATTATTGAAATTAATCTTATTTTTAATTTTTTTTGCATAATAATAATAAATAAATAAAAATTAAATAAACTTATTTTAATTTTTTAAATATTTATAAGTAACCCTAAAATTTTTTTACTCAATTAATTAATTAGAATGATTTTACTCTTTGCATTATTAAAAAAAAATTACATAATAGATAAATACAAATAAATATCAAATTTAATGTTGAAAGTTGTGTTAGTTAGTTGTATTCATTTTGTCAAAAAGCACACAAAGTAGCTTGGGATCAATTCTCAGCAATTATATATTGTTAGTTTATTTTATTTAAATATACAAAATATTTATATATTTTATATTTTATTTACTTTTGTTTAAGTAACCAATATTAATATATTATTTATTATTTTTTAAAAATATACACAACTAATTACAAGTGATGAAATTAAATTTATTTGTAATAAAATTTACAAAGAAAAATTTTATGATTAAAATAATAAATTTTTATTATTTAAAGTATTTTTATACCACAATATTTATATTTATTTTTTAAAATAATATAATAATATATTAATGATATATACTTTAAGATAAGTAAGAGTTTATACTATTAAAAACTTGGAATATAAATTAGTGTCTGTTATAAATAAATTAGAAAAACCAAAAAAAAAGTGAGTTAATTAGAATTTTACTCGTGAAGAATAAATAACAATGAGTATATCTATTTTTAATTAATCAATTTATTGTTAGAGACTCCGAAATGTAAGTATACATTTCTACAAAATTTACTCTAAAATAAAATTACTATAAATCTTAGAGGAGGTATTTGATAATATCTCGTGTAAATAATGAGTTTTAATTTCATAATTAAATTTGACAATTCATATTATTGTATTCATATTGTGTTAAATAGAGATCAATTGAATCCAACTTATTTAATAATTGTGCTAAGAATTAAAATTTTTAACCCAACACAATTAATAAACGGTTAAATGGATTAAAATCGTGTTACTCATTTAACATATATATTTATTCTTATATATTATGATATATTTTTATAATACTTATAATATTATATAGACGAACACTAATTAATATTATTAAAAATTTAATTAAATACTTTTTAAAACATAATAAATAAAATTATTTTTAAATATAAATTAAATTTATTAAATTATAAATAAGTTAATATGTTATAATTACTTAAATAGTTAACCATGTCATAAATAAATTCACGTGTTAAAAATTTAAACACAAATTTAATATAATTAAAAATTATATTATATTATATTTATTTATTTAATAATCACATTATTTTATAATGATTGAAACTCTTAAATTTGTGTCAAATTTATATTGATTTGATAAATATATTAAAAACTGCCGCCCTTTATTCCAACAAAAGATTATAGTTTATGTAGTTTAAAATATATCAATCAATCCCTCGTAAAGTTATTGTATTTTTTTATTTTAGGCTATAAAAATGGGAATTAATTAATTTATACTTTTTTAAGAAATAAAATAAAATTAAGAGTTTTATTCTTGTAGATATCTTACGATTTACGAATTTAATTGCCATATTTACAAAATTGTAAGGACTAATTTTATATTATTTTCTTTATTCATTTCTTTTAAAATTCTAAGATTATTCTTACTATTTTTTAATATTAAAATTTATAATCAAGAGTTTATATAAATAGTACGATGATATTTTTTAAATTGGACGATTTTTATTTACAATCAAAAGAAAATATTTACTTACATATTGTAAACATTTTTGAGTGGGTCAAATCTTTGATATTATTATTATTATTATTATTATTCACTATAAAGGAAAGGGATTTGTTTGAAAGTTGTGAGCAAGTTTGAGTCACTTTATGGGTGACCCTTCACAGCCGCCTACAACTAGTAGTTCAATCATTTGTGGACGATGATAGAGAGAGGGACAAAATTAGTATATAGGGTAAACGTTTGGACTTAAACACTAATATTATTAATTACAAGGGCTAATCTGATAATAACTCCTAAATTTTGTTAAGATTTATTATTTATAATTTGTCGTGAGTGATGTGAAACCAATCTTAATCAACGGGGAGCGAATCACAACGGAGAGACAAGTCGTCTTTGTAAGAAGTGGTCTTTTATTAGGGAAACGAAAAGATTTCATCATTATCAAGATACAGACTGTCGTTTCTTTTCTATTTCACTGATCAATATATCGCGATCGAGATTTTGGGTTTTGGTGCAGAGTATGATAAATAAATACAATAAAAATAAAGAAAACACCACCACCACCACCACCGCTAAGGACTGGTGAAGTAGACGCCAAGATACAAAGCAGCAACAACACCGACTCTCTCTCCTCTGCTTTTTTATCTGTCTCAGAATCTGCTTCCCTGTACTGCGGCAGCAACAGCGAAAAAAAAATAATAATAATAATAATAAAAGAAGAAAGAAAGAAAGGAAGAAGATCTGTAAAGCAAAGATTAACAGAGCAAGAGCAAACGATTAGTGTCTGATTGAAAACTGAGGAGAACTAGAGATGGGTATTCTGTACGACGACGTTGTGATCATCAGACAACCGGAGAAAGAAGGAGACTCGAGTGTGATAACCGTTAACTGTCCTGATAAAACTGGTCTCGGTTGTGATTTGTGTCGCATCATCCTCCTTTTTGGTCTTAGCATTGTTAGAGGAGGTAAGCCCAAATGATTGTATTTATATTCAAAGTTTGTTTGCCGAGAAACTATCGGTTAAAAATTTTGAATTTTGAAGAGGCAAGAAGATAAATATTCAATTTCCCTCATTTCCCCTACAACCCCCACCTAAACCAACCACCGTCTGTTATCTTTAGCTCTCAAAACTTTTGTAAACAGAGTGACGGGTTTCTGTATTGATGTTCAAATTCAATTAACGGGTGATGGATATTTAATTTTTTCATTGATTTCAGAGAATATTAAAGGAGTTGATATTTTGATTACTTTCAGATAAAGTGATTTTTTTTTCTGATTTATAAAGAAAGTTCATTTGAATTTTGTGCGGTGAAGATGTGTCTACGGATGGGAAATGGTGCTACGTAGTATTTTGGGTGATTGGCGATTCACAAACAAGATGGGATTTACTGAAAAAGAGACTAGTGGGGGCATGCCCTCCGTGTTCTTCAGCTTCTGGAATTTTCTACTACCGCTCAGAAATTCAATCTCCAAAAGCTCCTGATGTATTTCTCTTGAAGCTTTGTTGTTATGATCGAAAAGGGCTTTTACATGGTACTTTCTTTTGCTTTTCTTTCAATCATTGGTCTAGATTTCAATTTTATGTTTCTGGGTATCTAAAATTCGTTTATCTTGATGGTTTACATTTGGAGAGATCTCTTGGTATGTTTTGTTTGTGCACAATTATTCCAAAAACGAATTTGGGTTGCGGTTTGCTAAATTATAAGTTTCGTAGTTTGTTCCAAAAACGAATTTGGGTTGCGGTTTGCTAAATTATAAGTTTCGTAGTTTGTTTTTATTGTCCTTTAATTCTTTGATTCGTATTGTGTGAGTGTTATGAGAAAAATGAAAAGGGAATTTGGAATCTTTCAATGGTCTTTTCAACCCGTTTTATCCCGATGCATTCTGGAATTTCAGATGCTTTATTATTCTGTGGTTGGAATGGAGAAATTTTACTCCTCCGCTTTTGCTGATTTTTAAATTAGAAATTATCTGTCTTTTCCCTTCCCCTTTCATTGGTTTAGTGGTCATTTTTGATACTATGGCAATTTAGGTAACATGTCCATCATGCATTTTTGGAGGAGTGTTTATCCTATTTTTCTGGCAGATGTCACTGGGGTTCTTTGTGAGCTTGAGCTCACCTTAAAGAAAGTGAAGGTATCTACCACGCCAGACGGAAGAGTAATGGACCTGTTCTTTGTCACAGACACCAGGTTTTCCCTCAAGCTCAGAGTATATTATATATTCTTCTAATTTTTGACAACTAGGTTTCTTTTCATCAGCATAGCTACAGTTGCAATGCTATTGAGTTTGCATATTATGTTCCATGGACTGGGAGGGATACAATTTTTTGAAATGGCTGCAACTATGTGAAGTTGCTTCCATGTACTAATTCAACATGCATCACATTAAATTGGATTAGTACTATCCAAATATTATAATGCGGGTGACTGACCAGACTTTTCCAATTGGCTAACATTCAGCAGCACCTATTTCCAGTCACCTGTTCAATACTTTCAGAAACACCTATTTCGTGCCAACGGAATTAATTTGGTCATTCACAAGTAAGATTGTTCCATTGGAAAATTCTGAAGTGTGATTTATTGGGCAGATAGTAAGCCAATTGGTTATTAAATTACTGTAATGCATAAATTTTCATTTGCTTCCTTCTTTTACCTGTTTATTTAGGACATAATAGGATGCAAATATTGGCTGGTTCTTCGATATGGGAAATGGTTATTTTATATTATGGTATTAGCACACAGATGTAGAAAGATTCTGAGCCCCCAATAAGTCCACAGAGCTTTCTTTTGTAGAAACTAGTTAATGTTGATCTTTTTTCCCCGAAAAGCTAGTATATTTCTGGATATTGTGTCTTCATCAGGGAACTACTACATACACAGAAGAGACAGGAGGATACATATGAGCACTTAAAAGCCATTATGGGGAATGCCATGCTAAGCTGTGATATAGAAATGGCAGGCACCGGAATTGCTGCCTTCTCTCAGGCATCTTCATTTCTTTCATCTGCAATCACTGAAGACATGTTCCACTTGGAAATGCATGATGGACTACCAACTGGGTCACTCACTTCCTGCGATGCTTCTGTTTCAATGGACAACTCACTGAGTCCTGGTCACACTCTTGTCCAAATTGTTTGCCAGGATCGCAAAGGTCTTCTTTACGACATAATGAGAAGTCTAAAAGATTACAATATTCAGGTGAATGAACTCATAATGTAATACTTTAATAATATGATGAAGCTAAGATACTAATGCACTGTTTGTCTTATACTTTTTGTATCATAGGCAGATGTCCTCACTCTGCTAAAGGAAAGATTTTTTCGGGTGCTATTATTTCTTGTAACATCTGCAATTCCAATTAACTTGCATTTGGTTGCATTTTGAAATCCAGTGTTTTTTGTTGGCCTGTAACTTCTTTCTAAAACCATCAACCTGCTTAGATGGTAAGAATAGCAAGGTTGCCATCAGTTATCCTGTTAATGACCTGGTTAGTAGAAGGATTTATTCTTGCTGTGCTCACATATTTGACATGCTTCACCTCCAAGAATGTGGATCACATTCTACTTGTTCAAACACTTGAGAGAAAATGTTAACTGAAGACCAAATCTGGTTTCATAATATTAACATCTAGACTTTATCATTTAAGCAGATTTCATATGGACGGTCCTCTACAAAACAAAGAGGAAACTGTGAGATTGACTTGTTTATCATTCAAGCCGATGGGAAAAAGATTGTTGACCCAAGCAAGCAGAATGCATTATCCTCGCGCCTGCGAATGGAACTGCTTCAGCCTCTCAGAGTAGCTGTGGTCAGCAGAGGTCCTGATACAGAGCTTTTGGTTGCAAATCCTGTAGAGTCATCTGGCAAAGGCAGGCCTCTTGTGTTTCATAATATAACTGTTGCTCTCAAGATGCTTGATGTTTGCATCTTTTCGGTATGTACTTATTTCCTCACTGCATAAATCAGAAAATGCTTTGGCTATGCTTACATGTTGTTTGGTTTCCTACCTAAGATGCATGTTTGATGATTTACATGACAGCGAATTGTTGGAATTATGCAATTAACAAGATATTGTAAGTCTATGTTGTTCTATTGCAAATTTTTCATATTGATACTGTTAAAATAGTGGAGTTGTCATTATGGATGATTATATGTATTCCATTTCACTTTCTCTTTCCCTTGGCTGGCTCCAGCTCCCCCAATTTCCTAAACCTCTATTATGTGTTAAAGGTTGTGTAAATTTTTGATCCTAAGAATTGGCGCTGAAGGAATTCATTAAAACAATAATCATCTCCCTAAGTCATAAATATAGTCTCTGTTGCGTGTTTTTCCAGGCTGAGATTGGAAGGTACATGATTGGAGACAGGGAATGGGAAGTTTACAGAGTCCTACTTGATGAAGGGGATGGATTGCCAATCCCAAGAAGCAAGATTGAGGATGGAGTTTGGAAAATGTTGATGGGTTGGTAGTGATCTTAATGCAGACTTTATTTGCTTGGATGACCATGGCCCCTGTTTCAATACTATTCACCCTACCACTATATGCTTTGGATGTAAATGACAAGTCATACAATTGGAAAGCTGAGATTTGTGCCCACTTTAAGTTTTAGCATACCAGAGACTAATGGTTTACCAAATGAATGATGAGTTGGTAGCCCCAAGATATGGAAAGAATGAAGCTCTCCTACGACATTGGATACTTGAAAGATACAGTACGAAGGTACTTGCAAGTGGGATCCATTTCAAGCATGTCTTCATTAATCTGAAGTGTTTCTGCTGACGGACAGTGGTGGGTCATTTGGGATACAGATTGCAATTCAGCAGTATTCTCAAGTGTCATGTTATTTTGCCTGTACATAGGTTTAGCATATAAAAGTTGTAAATAGAAGGGTTTTGTGTCCGTCAATCTTGTTTCAGTAATGCAAAAACGGGTAGTTTTGTGCAGAGCACCCGTGTGTATTTGTTGGCATAACAGTTCCCCTGCATTTCTTGTTTTGCTTTCAACAACAGCTACAACTACCACAGGTCAGTTTACTATGCAACGGTTATTACTACATTCTTTCATGGTTTTTTAATATATTTGACGACCTGGAATTACCTGTTACATTCTAGGTGAGAAAATAAAATCAGAAACTTGAAAAATCTGAAAAGATATTTGGGGAAGTTGAGCAAGTAATTAGGCGATTGCTTTGTTGCAGTTTTGTCTCACTACTTGTGTCTGTTCCATATGAACTGATATTTTTGGGTAAAGGAATACAAGTTCCTAATGATTTATGGATTTAAGGTGATGTGTTTTGTTATCCATCTAATTAATTGTTTCAAATGACCCCTGCGGGATTTTTGACCGGATCTGAAAATCACACATGCCTTTTAATTACAAATCCATCTTTGGAATTGGGCAAAAGTTGGGTAAAGCATCAAGTATACAAATAAGCTGCTATTAACATGGTTACAAGGGTATTTTTGAGTTGGAGGGGGTGTGACTTTAAAGTGGGTAAAATCATCGTAAAATTATATTATTATAAATTCAAGTATAACTAGCGGTAAAGATTAGCATCCCATTAAGAATTGGGGCAAAGATTGGCTTTCGAATAAGACTTGTAAACTTGTGTAACAACAGAGAAATTCCAAAGGATACCCTAAATCTTAGAATTTGAGTCTTGATCTATTTTCTCATAAAACTCTTTACTTTAATGTAAACAAGGCTCATAATGATATTACATTAACTATTAAAACAACCAACAATAAAAAGAGAAGTTGAATTTTAAAGTTATATCTATGTGTATGTTACAATGTAGCAAAATGCTGATTCTTCGTATACCTTGTCGCAGCCTTTCCTTCTGGATTATAACTTCCAGTATATGCCCAATTTGTGCAAGATGCCTGCTACTACTCCCCAGAAGGTAATTTCAGCAAATATTACATACAATAAAGTCCCTAGCCTCTCAGACTTCCAGACATCTATAAATACATGATTTTGGATCCAATTAACCTGAGATAATTGTTGGTTTTGCATAAAGTTAAGGCATCATTTCAATAACTCAAATTATGAAAATAATCTGTTTAAATGAAATCTGGCCATGATACAAAGGTGACGTTACTCACAAGTGTGTTATCAGGGTTCTTGTAATACCATCCATTTACAAATCCAGCAAGAATACCTTGGGCTCCAAGCACAAAAACCAGCATTGCATTCATCCCTATCCATTCCAGGAACAAGAACGGCGTCCGCCGTCCCCAAACATCTATCTGTTTATCAATTCATTTAGAGGAGAAAGAGGGAAATTAAATTAAAAAAAAGAAAACAATAAGTCAATGTGTAAGATGCTGTACCAGAATATAAAATGCAGAAAATACAATTCCAGCAGCACCAGCTGTGAAACAGACATAGCTAAAGCTGTAAAGCTGCTTGTTAACAGGAATAGCTGCAGAACAATGAAGAAAGACACAGAATTATAATTCAATTTTAGCAAGAAAGAAATATGTAGCCAAAGGATTCAAACATGTGATCTAGGAAACTTAGGTTTTGTTCAGCACATCACCTAAAGTGTTTAATAAACACTAATTTTTTTTTGTGAGAATTACTTTTTATCTTTTTTCACATTTATTTCTCATCAATCAAGCGATTTTACATCATCATGGTTGAAGCTTCAAATCCACAAAAACCTCAATTCCAAACAAAACCGTAACTCACCATCTGTAAAATGAAGAATGATGGCTATAGTAAGTAAGACAAGCGCCATTGAGACCCATTGCTTTAGCCTTTCAGAGTGACCCTGCAAAAAGACCCAACCCAAGTTCAATTTGAATTAAAACTCAAAAGGAAGCAGGGCGCAATTTATTTAACATCATGAATTTCTGACCTTGAAATGAATCAAAACATGTCCATAATGGATGCCGATGGTGCCGGAAAGAATAGCTGAGATTGTACTAAACACACACACACACACACACACCAACACCGAGTTAATTAGATCCATGTTTTGGCCTGAAATAATCAAACCCCTCTTCTTGGCTTCCAGCAGCTATGGAATTCATATCTAGAGTATGGTTGAAAAACCTCAATAAGCCTTCTGGTTCGAATGGAGCCCGGCACCAAATGGGAGCATCCTCACGAATAGGGCCAGAACTCGGGGAACTAAGAGTGCAGGCCTACAGTTTTGTGAAAGACGATCCGTAACATCAAATTGATCATGATGTATATGTTGCTAAGTTGAAGAAATTATGAACCAATGGCGAATACTAACCTTTAATCGTGACCAAACTGGACTGGAGTACAGATGATTTACGCCCCAAACCTGTCGATCAACATAACCAACAGCATTGCAAGCAGGTCCTAAGTGGCCTCTCATCCCACATTCGACCTAAAATCAAGAGAAGATGTGAGTATCGTTAAAATGCATAGTAATTATTGTTACTTGCTTATTATGCAATAAGGATTTAGCACATACCGTATACCTCTTTGCCTCATGACCATGATCACGGAGCACAAAAATCCAATCTGGAACATACAATGAATATGTTGTGACCATGTAAATTAGAAATGCCGCGAACCCTCCAATCCTATAATTGACCGTTCAATTTCAATGCAACGATGACAGATAATTAAGATTGTGCAAAGCAAATTCGGTACTGTAATCACCCAAGAGTGTTGTGTTTACTACCATTGCCATTGATATGCAGTAAAAATTGAGAGATGGCCAGGTTCCAGGACAGTTGGTCTCCTCTTTGTTGTCAAAGTTTCAATTAGAGCTACGATGAAGTAGACCAGTGCTATTCTCTGAGTAGCAATGCGATTGTTTTGTCATGTCAACTTCTTATGCCCCACATATACATGTATGTATATTATTTATGAAGAATTAGTTAATACAAAGGTTAATTAGGAGAACGAAAAGACACCTGGAGAATGCCGCACCATCTGATAAACTTCATGTCAACTCCGTACGAGAGACCATCCGGGGCGTGGGAGTATCCTCCTGCATTGTGAATTGTGAATTGCCACCAACTGGGAAAATTACTGCCGATTCATTAAGGTTTGGTTATTCTTACATGAGGTTAGGTAATAGGAATTCAGTAATTATTTATTCTACATTAGGCAAGTGTATATTCTTATCTATTTTTTCTCTTTTGCATGCTAGTTTGAATTTGCGGCTGATCACAAATAAAATCTACTTATCCAAATACGGGAAGAAAATAAAGTTATAATTAATTGTCGATAATTTTTTTAAATTTAAATTTTAATAATTTCTTAATTTACAAAATTAATTTTCTAAACAAAATTTTAACAATTTATTCTTTCTCTCATTTTAAAAATTTTAGTATTAAATAGAGTGAATGTATTGATATAATTTTTTTTATAAAAAAAATTTTATCAAATACCTAAAATGATTAATCTCGTAAAATTATTTTAAACTATTACACATCGTCTAATAATATACGTTAATTAATTTTTAAAATTAAACTACTTATCTATTGTGTTTGTAATAAATGATGTTAAGTTTATAAATTGAGATATAAAACAAAAAGAAAAGATAAATCATTATTATGATTTAGTAGTATTAATATAAAATTATCATACAATTTGATGCTTTATTTTTGGGTAAATAGAATTTTAGAAAGTATACAATTATAATTACTAGTAATATTATTATATTTACCTTGCAAGATAATTCCCCAAAAGAGAAGCTTGAGTGTCCTCACAATTATCTTCTTAATGGCATCGCTGATTTTCGATATTTTCTGAAACATTAAAATAAATATTTGACTGCACCCGTCTTTATATATATATATTCAATAAGTAATAAAAATTTTGACTAATTAAAAAAAAACACATGCAAAATGATGACCTTTTCATCTAAAATTTTTGTATGGACTCATTATTGATAGTTAAATCTTTTCAAAGTATCCAATTATCATGAACAGAATAAGGGAACAAGGACTGTGAACAAATAAGTAAATAATAAATAATTAAGAGAAAGATAGAAATAGAGATAGAAATGCAAATGGAATTGGGACCTTGAGAGCTAGTGCAATTGCAACACCCACGATGAAGAGGAAAAAAGGCATCACAAAATCCGCCAACGTGCATCCATTCCACGGTGAGTGATCGATGCGCGCATATGCTCCTCCGGCATCGTCGACTAATATCATTAGCTGTGTTGTGTATAACGTTGACGTCACGTCAATTTGTAAAAGAATTTTGTATCATTTCATTGTATAATATTTAAACAAAACAAGCAAACTTACTTACCACTATAGTTAGACCTCTGAATGCATCCAAGGTTGCAACTCTCTTGCTTTTCTGCCGCGGCTTCGGCTCTGGCTCTCCCTTTGGTTCAAGAGACCGATCCTGTTGAACAGCAATTCTCTCCTGAATGTTTATGGTGTTGTCGCCGTGATCATCTTCATGGACAAGTGGAGTATGCCCTAATCCTTCTTCTACTCTCCTATGATCAGCCATGAAAACACCACTGTAGTAGATAAGCTTGTGGTGGTGATAGTAACAGAAGTGCTTATGATAAAGAGCAAGAGATAGAAATAAGAATGAAATTAATCGGACGGCCGGCGGTAGTTGGCGCCCTACAGGACAGCTTGGGGTTATAAATAATGCCGAAGGGCGAGCTAAAACAAATGTGTACAAACCAAAAGCTTACCAAAAGACACAATAGAAATCCAAGAGATTCCATGTCTTCTGATAAATGCTATGGGATGGTATTGTTGATTAATCAGGGATTTAGGAATATAATGTTTTCTAGTAGACAGCAACTTTGTATTATATTAATTGTCAGTCTCCGTAACGAGTCAAAGTCATAGATTAAAGAAGATCAATCAACAAGCTGTCTGATTTGATGACAATGATGGGATCCCTGTGAAGATTATGAACCCCCCGCCAGAGTCAAGCTGGAATCTGTTCAGCTGGGAAATATAACATAGAATAGTCAGTGCTAAAAACAGAAAAGAACATAATACTATATGTTGCGGCCGGCTGTATGCATCATTTATAGTGCATGTGATATGCATAAACCATACAACAACAACAACAACAAGAAGTTTTCAACCTGCCAATCAGACACCCTGAATATTTATAGTTTTAATTTCAAGGACTTTCCCCTGTTAAACTGAGGAGGCTGTGCAGACTGAAAAATGTACATTCGTATATTTATTTGTTATTTAACAATATATATAAGTATATATGTACGAATGTACATTCGTATGTACGATGTATGGCTTCGAGGCCCGACGTAGCATATGGCTTGGACAGCCCAACTAACTCCTTTAAAAAAATTTTATAGATAATTTATTGCTTTTTTATAGTTTTAAATATAAATATTATTTATTTACTTATATAAATAAAATTTTAATTTATGCTAAAATAGTGAAGAGACCTATTGATATAAGATTTGAATACAACTCTTTATTTTTGGAAATAATAAATACAAAAAATTATAAAAAATATTGTTTGGGGAAAATTATTTGAAAACTGTTTTCTAATAGAATTTTGAATTTTTGAAAAATAGAAAATAAAAAAAATGTGTTTTTTTAATTCTAAATTACCTATATCTAAATTAAATTAAAACATAATCTCTTCTATTAAGATTTGTTTTTAGCACGTAAAATAGACTTTCATGATATTTAATTAATAATTTTATTATATATTTTTTTAGTTTATACAAAGTGTGGATATTTTTATACAAATATCCACACTTAAATTTTAAGGGAGTTTTGTAAAAAATATTATTAATATTTAAAATTATACAAATAAAATTATTTTATTCTTTAATTATTTTAATTAGTTAACTAACAATTAAATATAACAGTGTTATTATTAATGAGGTACTTTTTATTAATTTTTTAAATTTTAAGGGAGTTTTGTAAAAATATTATTAATATCTAAAATTATACAAATAAAATTATTTTATTCTTTAATTATTTTAATTAGTTAACTAATAATTAAATATAGCAGTGTTATTATTAATGAGGTATTTTAATTATTAATTTTATAAAAATTTATATTTATTTATAATTATTTTTTTGTAAATTATTGTATTGTCCAAATTATATATAGAAATGACTTAATATATAACTACAATGTGAAATATATAACTAATTTGTTAATAATAAATAATTATTAAAATATTAAACTAATAATTAATATTTATTTATATTTATAAATTCAAATATCATCTACTTATTATTGAAGAATATATTATTCTTGTTATCATCTTATATAATTTTATAATCGATAATTTAATTTTATACCTCATACTCATTTACTGTAATTTATACAATTAATTAATTATTTAAAAATTATAAATAGAAATAGTAAGTTCATGCAGAGTTATCAAGCGGCCAAATGCTTCGTTCAGTATAGACAATGTGCACACTTATCATTTCCAAATTACTGATTAACTTATCCTTGGGGCATGCATATTTGTTGAGCTGCATGTAAGCCGCGGCATGGGCGGGGCGGAAGAAGCACCAATGTCATTCAGACGTAACTCCTCCTTCTGTTCTCGCCGTATTCCTCGACCGGAGAAGGCAGAACGCCATTAACACCACCATAAAAGTAACAATGCTATTATCAATGTCATATAAATAGTATACTTATAAAAAGTTAGTACTAGATTTTAATAATATTTATTTAAATATAATAGAATTATTAAATTTTTTTTAATAATTTTAATAATAAAATTTTAAATGTTAGTATTTTATTAATTAAATAATTTAATATGGTTTATTTTAAATAATTTACTTTAGATACAGCAGCTTATGAATAAAGTTTGCAGGACAACGATAAAAGACATGCATATGCAACACACAGGAAATTCTTGTTCGGCAAGGTTTCTCAAAGCTGCCAAAATAAAACGGAAAATCCCGTGTATTAATAATTTAAGCGGACGCCTCGGATCATTGCAATTAGAGGGAGGGAGTGATCAAATCGTTCGCGTCAGCAACTTAAGTTTCTGGAGAAAATAAATCATGAGTTTAACACCATTTTAAGGTTTTTGTTTTTTTTTCCCTGTATTATCTTATAATAGTATTTTCACTTTCTTCCGATTACTTTTAATTCTTCTGATTAGTTTCAGGGTCTGGGAGCTCTATTCGAGAAAATCATAATTTTCTGCGTTATCGCATCTTGTGATTTACTTCATAAAAGGTTAAAATTTTAATTAATTAATTAATTGCCATTTTGTTTATTTGAGTTCTTGGACACCACTCAAGTGATTTAGCAAATCGTTAATTAATTAAATAATTTTATTGTATCGATTCGTGCCATGAATTTGTTTAAGAGATCATTCTCATATTTGCAAGAAAAACAATTAGAATCGAAAAGGGTAGGGTATTTTTGAAATTCGAATTAAAAAAGTTAAAAACCTAATTTTGTTTCCCCAAAAAAACAGCAGCCACTAGTGGGTTTTCGTGCTGTGCGATAGCAACCCCTGCGAACATTGTGACCACTCCACCGCTCCGTCTCCGTCTCCGTCTCCGTCTCCAAATCCAGTTTCCACCGCCCCACCCACCACAGCCAGCACTGTCGAAGTCAATTCACCACCACCAGCCGTTGCACAGGATCAAGCCTCGCCGATCGCTAGCACCAGGCCAGTTTACGTTGTCTGGCACTAACAACTTAGGTATGATAAGTATTACATTTTACGTCTGGTTTAACAATGTTATTGTTATTTTCGAGTCGATGTGCATATATTTTATATATTATTCGTTCCTCTCGAGATGCAAAGTTTCTTAATTAGATTTTTTTGTAGTTCGAATGTTCGGGAAGAAGAAAATCTAAGGAAGTAGTTTTGCTATATAAAATCCATCTCTCTGTTATATTCATGTTTATCTTGAGATTTACAAATGAGTGACATCAGTTTTTGTTCAGAAAGAACGTATATCTTGAGGTATAAGAGAATGTACCTTAAGGATATCCTCTTGAGAAATTAATTTGATTTTTGCTTGTACATGGGTGCAAGAGTGTGATTAAAGAGTAAAAAGGGAAGAAATGATAATTAATTCTCAGTTAAGACGAAGAGAATATAACATTGCCTTTAATATTTATAAAGAGAAATATGATTAAAAGATTTTGTTAGAAAAGCTTAATTTAGAAGATTTTAGTAGAATGTACATGTAAAATTTTACCATAGGAAAAAAAAATTATTGCTAATAAAATTTAGTTTTTATCTAAATTTTAATAAATTTAAATTGTCCATTAAATGAGGGGCTTAGTGATAACTAAAATTGGGGCTATTGTTTTGGGAGGGATTTTAGTGATAATTAAAATTGGTGCCTTGATTTTGTCCTAGTCATGAGGCAACTGCCTCAGTTGTCTAGGCCTTCAGCCACCCCTGTTTGCTATCTGTCTGCTTGACATCATTCTGTAACTCCATCGAAGGGTAGCATCTCTAGATGTCACATCATTGCTGAGCCTAGATTCAATATTGTTACGTTCTTATTGTGCATAATACTTGCACTTACTTTATTTATGTGCAGTGAAAATTTTGAATAGATTCGTTGGTGGCTTATAATTCTAACTGTTGTATTGAACAATATTTGCAATATCTATTGCTAAACCACACATGTCTATCATTTGTGTCACCACTTGCATCAGATAATGAAGCCATTTGAGCATTTAGTGTGTTTGTTTCATTTAAGGAAGTTGTGCTTGTAGGAAAAGAGGAGTCTTGTGTTGAAATGGGAATAACATGCTTTGTTTTGTTGAAGGATGAGAAATAGGTAGGCTGCAAGTGGGGTTGTTTGTGAGTAAAGACTACTGAGAGTACTTCTCCAGTCTTAGTTTTACGGGTTATATTAAAGCTCAATCATCAAGAGCAAGGTAAAGATTAGTGATTATGCTCTTATGCTATCTTTTTTATATCTTTCAGCTTTTGTGCTTGGGTATTTTTGTTTTTTAGCAGTGTTTTTGATGGAAATTGAAATTGTGCCTATATTGTAAAACTGTTTTAGATTCAATTTCTTATTTTTGTTTTTAGGGGTAAGATTGATTGAAGTTGTAGATTTTGTACTCATGTTTAGAAGCACCAATGTCACTGCCAGGATTTTTGACCGCCAAATTCATACTCCTGCTCCTGGCACAAGTGTATGTCCTTTTGCTTTTTATCATTTTCTATTATTCTATGATCACTGTGTCACTTTTATTACCAGAATGTATGCCTGGTTAGCAACATGCCTTTTGGAGGAAAAAAAAATATATTGGAGAGATGAAATTGTCTATTTCACAGATTTCTTCATGAATCTAACCATCAAATGCAACTTCAATTACATTTTTCCAGCCAAAGATAACTGAGCTTTGGTAGCTAACATTTGCTGGGTCTATAAAATACATTGGAAACATTTTCGAGGCCTCAGTTGGCAAATCAGTGTCTGTTTTTTAGACATTGGAGGTAAAAAAGTATCATAGCATTAGATTGTTATTTTCTTGCAAAAAAATATGGCATTGCATATTATGATATTGTCATTATCTTTGATTTTACTGGAACATTTTTCTGTTTGTCAGTTAATACTAGTTTTGTCTGTACTACTTTGATAACCCCACTAGGTGATTGGGCTACAGATACAAACAATTGTAGCTTAGTGAAAATGTGTGTTTGCAGGTTCATTGTGCTAGGCGATTCTATGAGAATATAGTCCCAAGTTTTACCGTATATGATGTTGAATGCCCTGACCATTCATTTCGCAAGTTCACTGATGATGGTCAGTACCTCATAAGTTTTAGCAGAAACCATCAGGATTTGATTGTGTATAGGCCAACATGGCTATCATTTTCATGCAAAGAAGACTGTAGCAGTCATGATCTTCCTCCAAGAGCGAAGAGGTTTGAGAGCTTCTTTACCCAGTTATATTGTGTTACTCTTGCTTCCTGCAACGAGCTTATATGCAAAGACTTCTTTCTTTCCATGGAGAATAACCAATTTGGACTCTTTGCCACTTCCACTGCTCAAATTCATGACGCACCTGCTACTAGAGGAGCTATCCATGGAGTTCCATTCATAGAAAAAATAACATTTCACCTCTTGAGGTTTGTACCTAATTTTTCATCAGTAATTATATAAATCCTATGGGAATTTTATATCTAGGATGTCTTTATTTATATTTTCATGGTATTAAATAATATATTTAAATAGATGGTCTATTTATGTCTTGATATTGATTCTAGTTTTGTTTAATATGTATTATTAGGTTGGAAGATGGGGTTGTTCTGGATGAGAAGGTCTTTCTCAATGATTTTATCAATTTAGCCCATAACATGGGTGTTTTCCTATACGATGATTTACTGGCAATTGTCTCACTTCGTTATCAAACTATACACATTCTCCAAGTCAGGGACTCAGGGAACCTTGTTGATGTACGAGCAATTGGTTCATCTTGCCGTGAGGATGATGAACTCTTTCTCATTTCTAATTCTCAGGCAAGATGTTTTTCAATTCAAGCTTTTAATGTTGCACTGGCATTTTCATTGTTTTTCTTTGTTCATCTCTTTTGGGTGGTGCTTGTGAGTTTAAATTTTATAGTTTGTTTTCATCTTTGTATGGGGGATGGATGGGTAATTTTGGTGGACCATCTAGTTTTGTTTTGGCTCTTATATATAGCGCTAGCTTCCTCTTCGTAGGGTTTTCTGATATTTTGGGTCCGCATCTTACTTGTAGCTGTATTAATCTTTAATTGTTAATACAAAGTTCAATGTTTCTCATTTAAAAACGAAAATACTTTAGTTGCGAGTTCACTGTCTTCGGTAGCATTGTTGTGTTAGGCATTCGTAATACACTTCATACTATAGTGTGAAATAGGAATACTTACTTTTCACTAATGGACATGACTGTTGTGTCCAAACACCCATTCATCTTCAGCTTTTGCTGGGACTACATACTAGGTAACCATATCTATGCAGTTATGACATTACATAAAGAAAATCCACTGCTCTTTTTCCTTTTGTTTAGTTTGTGAACTCGGTGGCTCAGATAACCTCTTTGTGTGCCAGTTATTGTTGGTTTACCTTGTCCTGTTCCAATCAGCAAAGTCACTGCATTTTTTATTGATGCCTTTGTAATTTATAAATATGCTAATAGGTTTTTAGGAGCATGTATTTAATCTTGTTTGATTACTACAATACATGCTGATAATTGGACATGAACAATGGTTCATCTAGTTTTTGGAGAAAAAATCAGTTATCTAGCTGCATGTTTATCTGTCTCAACTTTTAACCCTGGCTTTGCTCCATTTGACAGCATCAGAACCAATACTAATTTTCCTTTATCTAAAGTATTAGTAGTAAATTTTTTAATGTTATTTTTGTTTGTTTGTGAATTATTAGTTACCTTTTTCCAATTATGTGTTTTTTCTCAATTTGAATATATGGCTACTTTAGCTAGTTCCATTCTGTTCATGTGCATTTTTTATGTTTCCTTGTTTTTTGTTTTGGGTTTGTTTGTGAATACCTAAACTTGTCAATGTAGTTGTTGTGTGCATCCAGACATTTAAATAGAATGACATTCCATCTATCCATAGGAAATAATCCTCCTCTTTTAGGTGTGTCCTCTGTAGAGTAAGAGAATATGATGTCTTTCAGATTGGTCCTGTACAGTTACTGTTTATTTTTGTCCATAGGCTTCTTACCTTACTATTTGCAATCAGAAGATTAAGGATTTGCATGATTTGCTGTATGTTGATCTATCAACCCACAATTTAGCTTTCCTATGCAGTGCATGGAAACTTCTGACAGAAGTAGATTGCACCCACTTCATGATAATCAAGTTGAGAATGGTTTGCATCAAAACCAAATTAATCAAGAAGATTCTTTTCTGAGTGGCATCAAACAGCGCTTGCTTTCTTTCATATTCCGAGCAATATGGAATGAAGAAACAGATCAAGCCTTGGTTGGTCCTTTCACTTATTATTTTATGTTATTTACTGGATTGTAAAAGTTTTTAAGTTTACTTGGTATCATTTCAGTGTATTATCATGGAATTTATGTATCAGTTAGAGAATGTTTAGCTATTTCTATTCCAAATTCACATATGTATCATCAATTAAATGTTTGACAAAGTTGCTAATTTTGATGTTGAAGTCAATATTTGCTTGCTTCTGTTTGTAGCTCTATGCCAGTATTCTTCATATTCTAGTTTCCATATGTTGTCTGCTGCTTAAACTCCTTGCCTACACTAATAATCGTTTATCAATGTACTTGCATTTCTATTAAATTTAGTATAGTAATTGAAAGTTTAAGCATTCATGATATTGACCAAGGGATAGTTTAGGACTTTTGTGCTACTACCATCACCTAAAATGTTTGATAAACACTTTCACTTGACTAATATTTTAAACCACTCTCACACTTGATAGCTAGCGATTTTGCTTCATAGTGAATCCATGCCTCAACACTGAACAAGGCTTAAGTTTACCAAAATAAATTCTTCATTGTAAAATTATGTATCATGTCTCAACTGTCTTTTGCACTTGGTAGCATGAGTCATATCGCCAAGTATCTGTAGATATGTTGTTAATTATACACTTCAAGAAATGTTGTTCAATATAGAGTTGAACTCTCGCGCGCGTGCGCGCGCACACACACACACACACACACACACACATTTCATATATCTCACTAATTACCACTCACTAGATATGCAGGGCTTTTAAGTCACTGGTATAACCGGTAACAATAAAACAACTGCATAAAAATTTAGAAAATTTCTTGCATGATCTGAGTTTTATGAATTTACTTATTTAACTATGTTGAGCTTGCTACACCAGAGAATCCAGTGCTTGAAGAAGTTTTCATACACACACCCATACGCATATATTTACATACACCTATCTCCATTTCAGAGATATGTGATGCTTTTAAGTTGCCTTTATATCTGACAGAATCAAGATATATAAATTTATGAAAGTTTCTGATATGATGTTTACCCGTATAAATTGATTTTTTTTAATTACACTGATTCATGCTATACCAGAGGTTCCAGTGCCTGAAGAAGAAGTTCTATTTTCACTTTCAAGATTATGTTGATTTGATTATCTGGAAGGTAAAATTACAGCTGCTGAATCTATCCACATATTTATCCTAGTATTGCTTAATCTGACGGAAATATGAATAATTTTTACATTTTTTAATCTTTTCCTTGACATAATGCTTGAATTTTTATTTGTTTCTTCTCATCCGTATATGTTTAAAACTAGTAAGTTACTAAATCTCAAATTTTGGGCAGGTACAATTCTTGGACCGTCATCACCTGCTAATCAAGTTTGGTAGTGTAGATGCGGGGGTGAGCTTTCTGTCCTTTCTGCTTCTGTAATAACTAGAATCAAAATTTGCTGATGAATATACATTGTGACTTAGAATCCCATGGCTTTGGGAAATGAGCGTCATTCAGTGTAGATGATAAGCATTTGCTGCCAGTTTTTTAGATGTGAACCTACATCTGTCCAGATTTGGCCTCATATTGATATACTTAAATTTTGTATGCCTATATTGGTAATTTCTTTTACTTATTTGTGAACTCTTTGACAATGTAACATTTTGCTTGGGATTGCTGATTTGTGCATTCTTACTTCAAAATTTGTGGCAAATATGTTGTGATCTGTATCTAAATTGTTTCGACGCTGCCATTTGGAAATGATGACAATATGCAAAACGTTTCTCCTAAAGCTAACAGAAGAAACTATGTTGGTGAGAGTTCAACTACTGCTTACTGTGAAATGCATGGAAAGGGTCTTGTTACTTTTATTGGAAAAGGGCATTTAGGTTAGGCATTTGTTGGTTTCTGCAGTGGTTAACTTTCATTGGAAGATTGCAATTCTTTATCTGGATTTCTCAGTTATTTGATAAGGCAAAGCCCCCATAGTTAGATCTTCTGGAAATAATAATGAATGTATCCTTTTTTTGTTTTCCAAATGTTTTTCATTAAAAAAAAGCACCTAGTATCCCTGTTCTCTTAAATCTAACAGACATGAGTCAATGATTGAAGTATTATGTGATAATTTTCCAAACTAGGTCAGCTGGGTGCATCTACCCCAAGCATCAAGGGTGCTGAGCGAAATTCTTCCATAAATTATCTATGTCAGCCTGAGTACATGAAGGTTATATATTTTTGTTTTGAATCACCCAACTTAAAAGGATTTTCTTTTCCACACATATGAGAAAGTTGATAATGTGCTAATAACTCCCTGTGACAAATTTCTTTGACACTCCCTTTTGTCTAGCTTAGCCCGATCCAAATAGGTTATGCTTTCAACTTTTTAAGAAACTTGAGTTAAACAGAGACAATTTTATTTTTGTTTGTTTTTAGACTTCTTAAGATTATTTATATATTGTTCTTTCTCATTTGTAGAGCTTAATAATCTTTCTGCTTGATACCATAATATTTTGGTGAAGCATGATATGATTCTAGACATCTGAATTTGTAGGTGTCTCGGAATGTTGATAATCATCCTGCATTCTTTGCTGTGTATAACATGGAAACGACCGAAGTTGTTGCATTTTATCAGGTAAAATTTTTGAACCATGTAAGTTTGTTGTCTCATGTTTTTTGTGGAACTTTCTAATTCTCTGACACATATGGGATCTGTTACTTGTAGAATTCAGCAGATGAACTTTACTTCTTGTTTGAGCAGTTCTGTGATCATTTCCATGCAACATCTAGAAATTCACTGCATATGAATTTCATATCATCTCATTCAAATAACGTTTTCACCCGTGAGCAACTAAGGTCCATTAAAAATAAAGCTGGCAGCTTTCCACAGGTTTAAGTTTCTTTTTCTTGCTTTGTATGGTATTTTTTTAAATTCTTGTATCTTTCTGGTTCTTTTTCCCCCTTCCAAGCAATAATACAATGATCCATGGATTTTCTGTTAGTCATAAAGCTTATTATTTCCTCTTCTATAGCCCATATCTAAGCAGCTGCTGAATTCTACAGTTTGTGAAGAAGATGTTGGCCTCTTTGCCTTTTGGTTGTCAATCACAGAGTCCTTCTCCATACTTTGACCATTCTCTTTTTCGATATGATGAAAAGGTTTGATTCATAGCTGTTGATACTTTTACTGCCTAAAGTGTACATGTTCATTACCATACCCTTCTTCTCCTTTTTGTAGTAGCTTCCTGACAATGCTTATTGCTATCTTTTGCCTTTTGTTTTTAAAATTTTTTGGGCGGTTTTGTGGGGTGAGGATGGGCATAGGGGGCGTCACTTAAAGGGAAGGGGCTTGAGTAGAATTTGTGTTGATTTTGATGTTTATGGCATAATTTGAGCTTGCATTAGGGTTGAAGAAGTATTTACTATAGAATGTTTTCCTTATGAAGAGGGCAGCTTTCTACCAAATTTTGAGTTCTATCCAATATGTACCTATTGGTTTGGTTAGTGATGCACAAAAATCTGACTCCAAAAATAATTAAAGGCAGAGATTGATTATCCTTGATTGTTTATACATATTTACCTTTTATCTGCATTTCTTTTATCATGCCAATACAGAAGGGTTGTGGTATTGTTTGTCATTCTACTGATTTTTCCCCCATAAATGAGTTACCTTGCAACCAACTATTTAAAGTAAATTAGGTTTAAGACTGCAGAAAACAATGTTATAAGATTTTTAACTTGTTTGTCATTGCTGTTGCAGCTTATTTCCTCAACTGATCGGCATAGACAATCGACGGACCATCCCATCAAGTTCATTTCTAGAAGGCAACCGCATAACCTTAAATTTAAGATTAAGCCAGGTATACCATTTTGTCTCATGGCAGTAGCATTTTAGATCTATGCAAGTGTCCTTTTTAATTTTTGGTTTATTTTTGCAATTTTGCTTTCCTGTTGCATCATCTGTTTAATTCTGTTGACTTTTGGGAGTTTCAGAGGAGGTGCATGGTAATGAATTTCTTATTTTTATATAGGCCCTGAAGCTGGTACCATAGATGGTCGAACAAAAAGGATTTCTTCGTTCCTATTCCATCCATTTTTGCCTCTTGCTCTCTCCATTCAGCAGACTTTGTTCTTGCAGCCATCGGTTGTGAATATTCACTTCCGAAGATAATAATATTTTGTCATAGCACCTTAATCACTCATTTATCAGAGTGTCTAGTGAGATATGAGTAAAGAAATCTTTATATTTGGTACACTACCAGCATTCTGCTCGGAAACATGTTATAGCATTTTAATGAAGGTAGGCGCAAGCGCATACACATGATCAGACAGCAATTTTCCAATTTTCTTCCCTTCTTTGGTTTGTTGGACATAAAGCCATTCCGAACGGTGAAATGCATGAACTTTATTTATGAACCTTGCCGTCATTTGGTATAGTTGTCTATAGTGAAATAAATGTTTTGTAAGTATTAATCAAATTGGCTGCTATTGTTCTTGGCATCAAACTAGGATAAGTGAAGGATGTAATTCCATTATTATTATTTTTTATTTTTCGTGTAAAGCAAAGTGGTTATCTCAGTCATGTATATTATTTGAAATCTTAATACAAGTTACTACTGTAAGAGGTCTTCAATGTTTATTGAACTTTGTTTATGACTTATCATCAACCACTCGTATAGCTAATAACCACAATTCCATTAAGCTACGGCAAGACAGACTTGAAGGAGTGTGTAAGACCAAAATACAAAGGTACAATGTGTCTTTTGTTTTGCAGGTTTCACTAGTGCTCCATCAAAAGGACGAGGTAAGCTCAACAAAGGCTCTCGTATTCTCTCTCTTTCTAATATGCTTACAGCTTCTGTCTTCTCGTCATGTAACCCGATTATCTCCTTTTATTTTAGCCTTTAATTTTTTCTTGATATTTTGTTAAAAATATACGTCTAATAATTAGGAATTTAAGTGTTTTGTCCTTTTCTTTTTTTTTAATAATATTATTTTTTGCTCTCAAGTTATTCCAAATTTTAAGACTAGCAAAATATTGTGTTTAATTTCTTGTAACAGAAGCTATTATATCTCTGTAAATAAACCAAAAAAAGAAAAAAGATTGATAACAAATTTAGTATTATTTATCATTTGATGGTTAGACTTTGAATGCCTGTTAAACACCTGTTAAGAATAACATATTTAAATGCAAATGTTTTTTGTAATATAAGATATTATGACTTTTTAAAGCATTTATATTAGTGTGCAAATACGCCTTTTTTATAATTTAATCTTTTTTTTAAAAAAAAAGTTTTACTATAATTAATCTATAAAGTTAAAGAATAATTATTATTATTTTAGTTTATAAATTTGGCATCATTGTATTTTATTGTAACTATGATTATTGATTTGCTATTGTTGCTGTCATTTCTTACAACTATAATTATAGTTATTTAATTTTGAACAAAATTTTATCAACTCTAACTCCAAAATAATGATAAGAAATCTCATTGTAATAATTTTTTTTTAATAAATATAGAAATGATAGAATTTTATGACTTATTTTATTTAAATTTATTGATTTAACAATAATTTTTTTTACTTAAATTTATCGGTTTAATAATTTAATTGTGTAAGACTTAATTTTTTTTTAAAAAAAATTTGCTTATTAAGAATAGTCTTTCTCTTACTCACCTGCCAATGTCTCTTTTGTATTTGTCTCAACCCTAGTTCACGTCAATCTTGGACCGAAGAGACGCCAAGACATAAGCATCGAACTTGACACCAGCACATGCTCAGCCAACTTTCCTTTTGTTGATCAGGGGATCGGCTAATACACATACGCATAACCATACATCCCTTTGTCCAAAAAGTTGAAAACAAATTTTCAAATATATATTAAATAATAATATTAAAATATTTATAAAATAATAATTTTTTTGAGCTAGAATATGATTTTTAAGTTTTTATATTTTTATTTATTATTATTATTATTTATAGATTTAATCACCTATCTTTCTTTCTCAAAGTTTATAATAATATTATTTTACTAAAAATTTTATGAAAATATACAATTTATTTTTTTTAATATTACTTTAATTAGAAATTGATTAATTAAAAAATTTGTAATTTATAAATAAAATTATAATTTACAACACGGCATCATGATATCTCGACACATACATACATACATAATGTGGTATAAGTAGAAAAGGTATCGGTGGATCCTGCGGAAGTATCAATGACAGGCCCCAAACTAAGTTAATTAATGCAACAACTTATTTTATTTTATCCAGATAGGCAGATATTTTATTAATGTGGGTCCCAGTGTTGCCGACGAAAGCCACGTGTTTAACAAAATAAGTGAAACTGCACGCCCAAGTGTTGGTCCAGTAAAAATCTAGGGTTAATAACATCAGTGTCCCTACACTCTCACTATTTCGTACATAACGATATTATTTGTCCAATCATAGGTTCTGAATTATTTCCAAAATGCCTTCCATTTTCAAGCTAATATCATCTTATATATAATATAATGTAATGTAACACAATCCATCAATTCAACACAAATATAAAATACAATATTAATAAATTTGAATTGACCAAAATAATGTAGTTATTAAAAAAATATATTTTAACTTGTATAGATCATTTAATAATTAATTATATCAAATTAAGTGTTTTTGGTTATTGAATATTTGAACATGCGGTGGTGGGTAGCATGAGGAATTGATTTTGAGACAAAGAGATCAAGTAATGTCCTTAGTTGACAATAAATAAAACTTCAGGAACCCAAACATTATTTATTATTAGCCATTTAATCATAGGACAAAATAAATAAATAAGTAAAATAAAAATAAAAGCTAAGCTATGACATGAATATATTATATTTCTTATAAATAATTCATAATTTGATCATTTATTACTTCTTTTCTTTTCATTAATTATCCGCCCCACTTTTCTCATTCGCATTTTCTCTCTCTACAAATTCATCTTTTTTCTCTACCCAGCATTTGTCCTCTCTCCCTCTGCCATCGGATTAATCGCAGGAAAAATCATCGCTGTCAGATCATTTGTCCGGCATTCCGGTGATCTGGCCGCTGATGACTTACTTTTCCGATTAAATAACGGTCATATTTTTCCAGAAACCGCTACTGTTCTTCCTTAATTTCTGCTTCAGATTCGGTCCATTTGACAGATAGACGATTTGTTTGGATCAGCGAGTCAATCAATTGCGTTGTCCTTGTTATTCCATGCACGCTGATCCATCAAAGTTCTGAGTAGCTAGCCAATTTCAATCTGTATCTTCTCTTTTAAAATCTAACGGTCGGGTTTTAGTTTCGAAAATTTAGGGTTTCTTCCAACGTCAATGTTTAAGAAAATCATGAAAGGAGGGCGTAAGCCCTCCAAATCGGATCCTAATGATCCGTCGCTTTACGGGTTCGGGCCGCCCGGAGGGCGAAACCCTGTCCCGAATGTGGTAGTAAATCACGCGTCTCGGGCGCCACCGGGATTAGCCAGCCCCAACACAGCTGGTCACGTGGCGGTGGTCGCTCCGCCACCTATGGGTAGCATTGAACAGCTGCCACTGTTTAGGGATGTGGCCGTATCAGAGCGGCAGAATTTGTTTTTGCGAAAGCTGCAAATTTGTTGTTTCCAATTGGATTTTTCGGACCCCTTGAAAAGTCTTCGCGAAAAGGAAATAAAGAGACAGACGTTGTTGGAGCTTGTAGATTTTATTCAATCTGGGTCGGGTAAAATCACGGAGACTTGCCAGGAGGAAATGATTAAGATGATTTCAGTTAACATTTTCCGGTGTTTGCCTCCTGCTTCTCATGAGAATACCGGCCAAGAAAATGCCGACCCAGAAGAGGAAGACCCGTATTTGGAACCGTCTTGGCCTCATTTGCAGCTTGTGTATGAGTTGCTTCTGAGATATGTTGTGTCTTCAGATACCGATACTAAGGTTGCAAAGCGATATATGGATCATTCATTTGTGTTAAAGTTGCTTGATTTGTTCGATTCTGAAGACCCCAGAGAAAGAGAGTATTTGAAAACAATATTGCATCGGATTTATGGCAAGTTTATGGTGCACAGGCCCTTTATTAGGAAGGCAATTAATAATATATTCTACCGGTTTATATATGAGACTGAGAGGCACAGTGGGATTGGTGAGCTTTTAGAGGTTCTTGGGAGTATAATTAATGGATTTGCGCTGCCGATGAAAGAGGAGCATAAGTTGTTTCTTGTTCGGGCTCTTATACCACTACATAAGCCGAAACCTGTTGGTATGTATCATCAGCAGCTTTCTTACTGTATTACCCAATTTGTTGAAAAGGATTACAAGCTGGCTGACCCAGTCATTAGGGGGATGTTGAAGTACTGGCCTGTGACAAATTGTCAAAAGGAAGTTCTCTTTCTTGGAGAACTTGAAGAAGTACTGGAAGCAACACAGGCTACTGAGTTTCAGCACTGCATGGTTCCTCTTTTTAGACAGATTTCCAGATGCCTTAATAGCTCTCATTTTCAGGTTAGGGAATAAAGTAAAGTTTTAAGAGCTTTCTTTATGTATGCACTGGCACAATCCTAAGTCTGGATAGTTTTGTATGATTTCTTCGGAGATTATTTATTGCAAATTATGGGGTTTTGCTAAATAATAACTTACAAGGATGACAAACGTCAAGTTGTAGGCTTATGCCTTTTCTGTTCTAGTTCATCTAAGACAAGTATTTGTTGTTGGTCCCTGCCATTTTCATTTTGTAGATATTTTATTCTTTTTTTTTCTTTTTATCTTTGCAGGTTAATATGTTCTTTGTATATCAATTTTACTTTTGTTTGCTTTTATTAAACTTCTCTTCAACTGCTTTGTTGGATGTTAAAGTGTTTATTTAGTCATATGTGTAAGTGGCGTGGTTGGCTGAAGTTTATGTAGTTTGTCAAATTTATTGTTCTCTGAAATTTGATAGTGCTGAGTTATCCATTGCAAATAAATTTGACAGTGCTGAGTTTTCAATTGTTTTTTTTTAAATTTCTGTACATTGCCTGGTTTTGATCATTCTAATTAACACTTACTTGCTCCCCCGGCTCTATCTACAAATGGGAACATGAATTTGCTCATTTTCATTCTAGTTTGTTGAATATCAATTTTAATTCTTTATTGATAGTTTCATTGTTGCATGTTTTGAGGAGTGATCAGAATGGAGAGAGGAACACCTTTAGTTTTGATCTCTCCTCTCTGTGGGAAATTTTTTTACTTGATAAATTTAGTTTTTCTTGGCTTCCTCATTTCCTTCCTTGTAGGTTTCCTTACGTTTCCGATGATTGTGATTCTTCGTTAATTCATAATTTTTAGATTTAAGCAAATTAAGCATTAATGTATTCAAGTCTGTTTTGTAAAATTTTGATCATGTCTATCATGCTCACTGTTGGTCTTTGCATGCCTAATAACGGTTCTAGATAATAATAACATTCCTGAGTGGTTTGGGGGTTGATTTGATAATCTGTGAACCAGATTTGGGTTTGCACACTCTTTTGAATTTATACTCTAGACATAGCACTGTTGCAATGTCTGAACAACTTAGTAACTTAGTTATTTTATGGAGGTTGTCTAGATATCTCTTGCAGAAGTCCTTGTTGTATTATGAGTTGTATAGGAAGTATTCTAGTGCCTATTATTAATTTGGTGTTCTAATGTAAGATCACGTTTGTGCTTGTTTTGTTAATCTTTACAAACTTTGCATACATCATACTATTGTAGTTTATTTGAGAAAAAGGTAAGTATTTTTGTCATGTCTGCTTGCATCCTCATCATACTCCTACTATCTGTTGTTTTCGTATCTTTTCCTCTTTTTTTGCTTAATTACACTTTGGCATGATCTTTTCGCTGCATGTTGAAACACATCTTTCCTTTTGCATATATAGCTGATGGAGTTGATCGAGGGCTATGGAGCATGCCGAATATGTTACATTCTTAGATTGCTGTCAATACTCATGAGTTCATAATAAATGAATGCTTCTTTTGAATTTTTTTGTTTCTATGTTTTGAACATTTTCCTTTTTATGCTCTCTGCCTGATTGTATTCTTTCCAGCCAACATTTTGCAGGCTTCCCTCTTCTGACCTTCTCCATCTACAATTGCATTGGCAATCACAGCTCCTTTGCATTTTAGTTTACCAAGTTGCCTGGTAACTCAAATTGGCAGGCACCAACGGCCATAAAGACTTCTGTTTTCTTTGCATTGTAGGTTTCTTTAAATGGCTAGTGAAGTAATTATGATTCTCAATCAACTAATCTTAGAGTTGATAGAGATACGGAGTGACACACAGTTTTTATTTTAATCCAATTGGTATTAATGAATTCAAGTTTTGAGAAATTTGAACAATCAATCTCATGCTAGATTTTTTTAGTTTTCACATGCTTAATTTCTGAGACATGTAAGCTTTTCGGAAGTTCATTTAATAATTGTCGGACCAGAATGGGATAGGAATGATCAATTCAATCTGTGAGCTAAACGTTTTATTTTGATGATCTGTGACCATTTGGGTAGCCTAGCTATTTTGTGAGGTTTTAATATACCTCTTCAAAAGTCAATGTCATATGACAATTTGCAAAAAACAAAGAAAGAAAAGGTCAAATGTGGCAGCTATTAATTATCCTTTGGTTTGCATTGGATAATCAATAGTGCCTTATTAATTGGTGTTAGATTTTATGCATTGCATTTTCTTACTGCATCTTTGTACTCTGGTGAAGTTAAATTGTTATGACTCCTTGAGGGTTGTTTAGAAATTTCTTTCGCCCGCCACTTTCTCTTGTTCTTCTTTGCTTTTTACACACTAGATCATTTTCTTCTTTACTTTCTTTTTTTTTCCTTGTTGATTTTTCATTTTGGAGTTCCAATTTCACCTTTTAACCATTTTGTGTGGATTTTTTTTTCTTTTTCCCTTGACTGCCTGAGTTGAACATGTTAGAATTTTAGTTTCGTCTGTACAAATATTTACCAAGTGAATACTTATATTTTGTGTCATTTTCTACTTATATTTCAGTGTGCTAGTCATGATGGGACATCCGAAGCAAATCTTTTAGTTTCATCCTTAGCTTCAATTCTACCTTCAGCATACTTATGTATATTTCAGTTTCTTTTATCCTGGTTAATGAGATGATATTTTTCAGTATTGGCCTAACTGTTCCTCAAATATTTATGCATCTTTTTTCTTTTGTTTCCAAAGTGCTGTCAGTTTGGGCTGGAAATAGTAGGAAGCAATTAATTTTGTTGGTGGACTCCAATATTTAATGATAGGTTCTGAAAGTTTATTGTTTTCCTGTGTCATCAGCAATTGGTATGCCAGATATTTATGTTTCTTTCTGAGGCAGATTTTTTAGAGTCTTTCTAATTTCTAAAAGGTGCTAATTAAATATGAAATCAAATTGTAAGTGAGTGTCTTGTTTAATTCTGTGTTGCCTTTTGAGTGACATAATGTGCCCAGTCATTGGTTGGGGAAAGGAATCATAATGAGGCATAGGCTTGTTTGGGATTTTGAGGTGCTGTTACATTTAAGCTTGCTTGTCGTGGGATAGAATCACTTGTTGTCATATATGTGTAAAAATGAGTAGTCCCAGCCAAAAGCTGGTGTTACCAAATATTTCAACTGTTGTGCTTTGATGGTTGTACAGAAGTGCGGTAGTGTCAAACATAGCCATATAATTGTGTATTATAAATGACAATTTTTACCTGGGGAAGACTCGAGGTATGTCTGGTGGGATTAGCAGAGTCATATAACATATTATAGGGGTCACTGGTATGTAGGTTTTGTTTGTTAATGTGCTGGTTGTTTGTTTGCTTTCATATGGTCATCTCGAAGTATTTAGTTAAAAATTAGATTCCTAATTTATCAACATTTTGGAATTGTTGGTACTGTAGCATTAGATTTCTTTTTTCTTAAAAAAAATCATTTGTAGAATGAACTAGTTTTTTCTTGGAATTTTTTGCTCATGCAACTTTCATTGCAGGTTGCTGAGCGAGCCCTCTTTCTGTGGAACAATGAGTACATTGTGAACTTAATTGCCCAAAACCGAAATGTAATACTACCCATCATTTTTGAGGCATTAGAGAAGAATATCCAGTCTCACTGGAACCAGGCTGTTCATGGGCTGACAGTAAATATTCGGAAGATGTTCTTGGAAATGGATATTGAGTTGTTTGAAGAATGCCAGAAACAGTATGCAGAGAAACAGTCAAGAGCCAAGGAGGTAGAAGAGCAGCGGGAGTTGACATGGAAGAGACTGGCAGATGTGGCAGCAACACAGAGAGGGGGAGAGGATATGGTTACGGTGTAACTGAACTGAACTGATTGCTCAGATTCAGACATCCCACCATGAAAAACATGGATGGATGCATGAAGACAAATTAAAGATGTGCTCCTCCCCATATTGGCGGTATTCTTTTGCCCCTTTTTTTTTCTTTTGTTTTTGTCTCGTAATATTTTTGATTCCCATTTTATTTTTTGATCTCACTGAAGATATCGGAAGAGTGCAGCAGCATAAATGTAATTTAATTAGCATGGAATCTATTAGAAACATGCTGCTATTAAAAAATGAAATGTGGAGATTCTGTTGTATTTTTTGTTCAGTGATATTTGTTCCTTCCATGCTGGAAGCACGTCCCCCCCTCTCCCCAAATTAGGGAAAAAAAAGAGGTTATTTGTAGTGATATAAAATCAGACGTTTCCTTTTTGTTTTTAAATATATATAAAATATTTAGATAAATTAGATGAAGAAATAGGGATTGTGATTATTTTTGTTTTTGGAACTCTTATGTGGCTTTTGGAAACATTGAAGAAGACACGATTATTTCCGAATGATTTGTAATTTGCTTGGCAGAGCAGATTGTGTGATCCTCCCTGTATTCAAATTCTTTCAAATCTCTCGTTATTTCACGGAGTTTCAATGTAATTTTATATTTTAAAATTTTTATTTTTATATTTAAAATTTGGAATTTTTATTAAATGTTTTAAATCTCAAAATCAAATTTTGCGACAGTAGAAGGTGGAGCAGTGTCTGTTTCATTATCCCAACGGTCGGAATTAATTTAAACAAATAAATAAATGAATAGATGGGGTGTAAATTACAGTTTTACCAACATTGTACCACAACATTTGGTTCTCTGTATTTTTATTTATTTATTTACGAAAAAGGATTATAATTTGTTTATTCTATTTAAAAGGTAATTAAAAATACTAATTCTATATCTGTATAATTAAGAGTTTTTTAATGCATGCATTGTTTTGATTTTTTATTTAATTTTTAATATATAAAATAAAATAATAATAATAATAATAATAATAATAAGTGTTATATAAGAACGAAAGTGAGAACACCGACTTCACTTTTTGTTGGTCCTGCCAAGCCAAGTGGCACCCTCCTCTGTGCACCTCGCAAAAACCAACGTATTCGGAGTTGTTATTTTTTGTGAGTCTTTTGAGGTTGGTTTGTCAAATCAAATATGCTGTAAAAATTATGTGAAAATACCCCTAAATAATAAACTTCTTACTTTTAAATATATTTAATTAAATAAAATTAGATATTTTTTTTATTATTTTAAAAAATTATATATAAACATAAATTTTATTGATAAAAATTAACAAATAATAAATCTCAAACATAAAACATAATAAAAATAATTTAATTTAAAATATATAATACAAAAAAAAAGTAAAAATAGAAAAATATATTATTAAAATTTTGTTTATAAATTGTTTTAAAATTTTATTTTATTTTTATAAAATATATATATATATATATATATATAATGAACAAAAATTCAAATATAAAAAACGTATCCAGTACAAAATACATAAATACAATATAATGAGTGGAAGCAATATCACCCTTTCCGCTAAGCAGCTTGCTGTCCTGCTAATTTGAAATCCTCGTGGGTCCACGAATTTATTGCAACTAAACATTTATGAATTTATTTAACACCTTCATCTTAAATTGAAATTTACAAAAATCATGAATACAGAACTTCAACACCTATAACATCTGGATTTGAAATTCAACTCCCGCAACCATCTTTATTTGCTTAAAAGAAACAAATTCCAATTATTTTTCTAAGCTTCCCACAGACGATCAAACTTGAGCTTCCTGGTAAAGATATTCGCGATCCGATCTTCACTTTTACAAAAAACATCAAATCAATGGCACCATCTTTACATCAATTGTGTAGGAAGGGATAACTGACATCAATGTGTTTGCTTTTCCTATGAAGGGGTCTTTTGAAAGTTTTATGGTAAAAAATATTATCACAGTAAACTAAAATTCCTAGTTTTAAGAGTTTTCTAGTCTATTGGTGATGTAAAATTCCTACACAACCAAATTGGCTTGATATGAACTTGATGCCGTAGAAACAAACTTAGCTTCGGTTGTTGTTGCTTTTTTGAGGACCATGTGATAGCTCTAGTGTTCCTCATAAACACAAAGCTAGATGTACTCACTCTTCCTGTCATCAACTCTCTAGTATAATCACTATTTAAAAAACCAATTAGCCTTAGCTTTTCCATAGATTTATACATGATTTCAAAATCTATAATACCTTTCAAGTAATGTGAAATTCTCTTTGTAGCTAAGAGACGAACTTAGTTGGATTCTCCATATATCTATTGATTATACTGACAAAATACATAATTAATGTTTGGTCTTGTGGATGTTAGGACACATAAAACTCCTTACAATTTGCTTGTCAAGAGTAGCATCCATATGTTTTTCATTTTCCATTCTTTGCGAGTTTCAAGCCAAGTTCAGTTGGAGTGGAAACTGGATTGCAATCATTTATTGCTTCATATATCCAGGATATTAATCAACATACACCTCTTTATCCAATCTCCCATGCAAAAATGCTAATTTTACATCCAACAAATAATGTTGCAACTAGAGGAAACAAACTCTTCATAGTCAATACCATATTTTGGCTTGTACTCCTTTGCAACACGTTAGGCTTTATACTTGTTAACTCCTCCGCCCGTTTTCACCTTTATTTTTTACCCCTATTAAAAAATGATTTTATGAGTCCACAAATGTTTGAATGTTCTAACTTCAAAACCTTCTTTGCATTTTTATAATTTTCCTTGGGAAATTGGGTTATGATGTTGTTTGCTAATGACACAATTTTCACAAACTTGAGCGAGGGTGATAATTTGAGGAAGACCAATCACCATATGCTTTTGTTGTGATATTTTCAATTTACAAAAATTTTAAGCAGCTGTAGCGAAGATGCCAAAGCCATAATGAAATTATTCTCTTTTGCTAGCAAACAAGTTTGGACACTTTGATTCATAGTGAAAATAATTGGTTTGGCCAATTTGAATAACAACCATTGCTCTTCTACAAGGACCATATATCTCACAAGTACCTTTTTTGAATGTTTATCACATGGCCCTATTTCTTACAATTGACCAGCACTTAGCTAATTGCTTCTTAAGTTAGAACATAAAAGGCATTAGAAATTATTTCTGCATAGTCATTTTTGGGTTTTTTTTTGTCTAAACATCTCCTTTTTCCCATAACATTCATAGTAGAGCAATCACTAAACCGTACAGTAGTGTAAAATCTTTATTTAAATTAAAAAAAAAGGAAATTTTTCGAAAATAGTTTTATTTTTATCCCTCTTTACATTTATGACCAACCCTAATTCATTCTTACCAAACTAACCACTTTAGACCATTTTGCCCCCAAACCTTAATACACAATTTCATTTTTGCCCTCAGAATAACCAAAAATTAAAAACAAACATCTTCCCATTTTCTTTTCCCATTTCGTCACTCATCTTCTTCTCATATCGTCACTGTTGCTTTGCCAATCAATTGCGAATTGTCTTTCACAGCATATAAAAAAAAAGGTTAATACAAATATATTGCATAGAATTTTACTTTATTTGTGTGTTTAGAAGTCATATTATGTGATTATATAAAATTACGTTTTTGATGTAATAATTCACTTCTTTCTTTCTTGTTGTTTTTAAAAATGTTGACAAAATAGTAGAGAAGTAAGAGAGTAGATAGTGTAAAATATAGTAAATAGGGCATTTTCGATGTGTTTGGGTGAGAAAATGTAGAAGACAGAGGAGGGAAAGGGAAGACGGTGGCGCGTGATGCTTAATTTTCGGCCTGGGTCCGTGGGGACCCAAGGGCAATTTTGCCCTGGGTCCGCGCGGACCCAGGGCCATTTCGCCCCAGGTCCTCGTAGACTAGGTCAGGGTCCAAATTTCGTCAGGTCTCTGGGGACCGAAGGTTATAATTTTTGAGTCATTAATTTCCCTATTAGAAATATCGATTCATTAAAAAATTTATAAATGTTATAAATATAATATTAATTAATGTTTATCTATTAATTTTTAGGTATATGACTGAAATGACAGTTGTCGGTGTTCGCCATGGAGGATCATGGATTACATTATCTGACGGTTCAGAAAAATACCGCGGTGGAAGGGTCCAACTTATATCTGTTGGAAAAGATATTAAGTACCATGAATTATTGACCGTAATATACGAGCGTACTAGAATTAATCCAACAAAATTTAACATTCAACTGAAAATTGGTTTCAAAGATGCAGAGACTGGGTTTTGGATATATATTGATATTGATGACGATTATACTGTATCTGCTTTTATGGATAGTATTAGGCCGAAATCGAATAAAGATCTTTCCATACTTTATTGCTCTACAGAGCAAGTTGTTCCTAGTGAGCCCAGAGTTCTTGAAAGTAACGTGCCAGCTTGTGGTGCAGAGGTTTCTACACAACCAGTTGTATCTTCTTGGGATAGTAACCAGTTCGACTATGGTCAATATTATACAAATCCCATACATGCTTCACCAATACAGCGTGGAGCTTCAGTTAGCCATAGCGAATATGAGTTTTGCCCAATAAATGAAGAGCATGGACACGAGTTCTTTTAGGCTCCAACATTTGTGCAAGATGAAGGTGTTGACATGGCTAATGAAATGCCACCTCATACGTGGGGGAATGATTACGAGGCTGGCGATACTTACCCAATTGGAAACTTGAGTCAGCAAGTTCGCGAAAGCGGCATGTCTATGAGGGTTGGTGGTGACATGGCTGGTTCTTCAAGTCTTCCACACAGTGGTCGTTATGTGCCACTTATTCCACCAGCATTTTCTTCAGGCGAGAATGCAATGTCCGTGTCTACAGGTAACTTCATAGATGTTGGACAACTTTTCGATTCAAAGAAGGAGTTACGAGATGCATTGGGTGTATTGGCATTGAGGAATAATTTTCAGTTTTGAGTTGCAAAGTCAACAACAGATCGATTTGAGGTTAGATGTGTTGTTGACAGCTGCAAATGGCGAATGCGAGCAACAAATACAGATGGGGAAGGTGGATATTGGTGTGTTAAGCGGGTTGAAACCAACCATACTTGTAGAAGCGACCAACTAAATCCAAGCCACCGTCAAGCCACTAGTCGATTTATTGGTGAATATGTTGTTGACAAATTCTAAGACCCTAGCAGGATCTATACTCCAAACAACATTCGTGATGACATACATCGAGAGTTTGGAGTTCGGGTATCTTACTGCAAAGCGTGGCTAGCACGAGAAGAAACACTGAAATTAGCGTGCGGGGACCCAGCTGAATCATTCAACTTGTTACCACAGTTTTGTTACGTACTTCAAGAAAGGAATCCAGGCACGATCACGCATATAGAAACTGATGATGATGCAAACTTCTTGTACTTCTTCATGGCACTTGGAGTTTGTCTGAGCGGTTTTCGTACGGCAATTCGTCCTGTGATCGCGGTTGATGGAACATTTCTCAAAGGCACGTATCGAGGCACCATGTTTGTTGCGGCTGCTCTTGATGGCAATGATCAAATCTATCCTGTTGCATTCGGAGTTGGGGACTCAGAAAACGATGCTTCGTGGGAATGGTTTTTAACGAAACTACGGGAGGCGCTTGGGCCTATTGAAGATCTTGTGTTTGTCTCTGATCGCCATGATAGTATTATTAAAGGTTTAAGAACGGTCTTCCCTGAAGCATACCACGGGTTTTGTGCATATCATATTGAAAGGAACTTTAAAACAAAGTTCAAGTTTAAAGATTGCAAAAAAGATGCTTTTCTCATGGGTTTCTACCAAGCAGCTAAGGCGTTTGTGTTTACTGAATTTGAGAAGCACCTGGAAAAGATGCGGTCGGTTCACAACGATGCTGTAAACTATTTGGAATATGATGTAGGATTTCATCGTTGGGCAAGATGTCATTTTCCCCTTCGGCGCTACGACATTATGACCACAAACATTGTCGAAGGTCTAAATGCATTGATGAAGGATGCACGTACTCTGCCCATCATGGCCTTAGCTGATTGGATACGTTTAGTGTTGCAGCGGTGGTTTTAGGAAAGGAGAGAAGAAGCTGCTAAACACGATGATAACACATTAACTGATGCAGCGTCCGCAAAAGTTAAAATGGAGGAATCATTGTCGCTAACTCTGAATGTTTATCCTGTTTCGCATTATGAGTTCGAAGTTAGGGGTCGTGGGGAAATTGCAATAGTTGATCTTAACGCGAAGACATGCCAGTGCAGACGCTTCAACTTACAACAACTATCATGTGCTCACGCGATGGCAGCTATTAGATTCGTCAGGGGTAGGTACGGAGAATTTTGGTCCATATATTATCACAACAGTACACTATTGGCTGCATATGCAACCGAGATTCATCTGTTGGTGATCCTATCTTTTGGCAAGTCCCCAGCGATATTAGGGCCACCATTGTCAAACCACCTGTAGGTCATCTCCCATCCGGTCGACCTCGGAATACACGCATCCCATCTTCGGGTGAAGAAGTGGCTGTTCGGAGGTGTTCTGGGTGTAAGCAGCGTGGGCACAATCGCGCAACTTGTAGAAACCCCTTGAACTTGGGAGACATCTAAAATGATTAATTTAGTTTCTGATATACACGATTTGTTCACTTATGTATAATCTTTTCATTACTGTTTATATATGGTCATTGTCAACTTCAGTTTGTGAATATGAATTGTCAATTATATATATATTTTAAGCGGAACATCTTGTTGTATGATGATTGTTTACTTTATTGGTGATGAAGCACATATTAGGTTGGGTTCAGACACGATTGCCATTCGTTTTGACCAACTCCGCATAAAAAACTAACCCGATCAATGCATCAGAAGAAATAATTAAACGAAAAGAAAATTTTTGCCAACGATCAACACATTATCAACATTAACGTAAACAACATTGTTTTAACATCAGCGACACAACTATAACAACTTCGTTGCAACACCCACCACCCTACAAGTCAACCCAACAGCCCAACATAAAAAACTTCGCAACTCATGAACCTATCAACTGCAACCCAACAACACTACAACAACAATAGTACTACCAACACCCACCACCTACAACCCAACAACAACAGTACTATCAACACCCACCACCTGCAACCCAACAACACTACAACAACAACAGTATTGCCAACACCCACCACCTGCAACCCAACACCACCAACTGCCACCCAAGACAAACAACACAACCACAACAAACATACACAACAATAAATATCCACATACATAAATTTGAAGTTCAAATCAATAATTTATTTATATAAACAACGAAAATGTACTACATCAAAGTATTCGACCTACAAACAGGTCTAATGCAATTTTAATTCTAAAAAATTGGCCGTGATCAGCGGTGAAATCCCATTGACGGCCTAGCATAACATATTCTACATATTTACAAACGAAAATGCCACAATCCCCACTATTAACATGTTGAGTCGATATACCTTGAGCCATACAGGGACTGGAACGACATCTTCGTATTTGTGCAGTCAGGTCGCTCGGCCCAAAATCCTAGATCACGTAGTGCCATCGGGAGTAGCATGCGAATGGGCTTCATCGCGTCACGCAGCTCGTTACTTGAATGTCCTCGTGGGGAGGAATCGTACACTGTTATGCAATGTCTCACCAAGTCCACCAACATTGCCACCCAATGATCTCCACAAATTAGCACAGGCAGTAAGACATAATCCACCGTCTTCCAAGGCTTGTAGATACCCAATCGATCACCTCGGATGTGTATCTCAAGGTCGGAGTAGTCGGGGGGCCCCATCAGTCCTGCGTCGCCATTTGTAAAGCAATTGGGTCTGCAAAGTTAAACAGTGATGATTAGGAACCTAGTAAGTAAATAGGTGTATTAAAATAAATCGTAGGGAAGTTGGGAATTCATACGCACATATAAGTGAGTATGCGCGATAGTAACATCCTGCCGAACACTGTTGGGTAACACCAGCTGTCGATGCCCCAACAAATAACAATACTCAAGAATGTGCTGCAATAAAAAAAACGAGAATTTTAGATATAATATATGTATATTACCAACGATTGACCAAATTGGTGGGTAGATAACTTACAGTATCTTCTAATTCAGAATTCGCAGATGAAATAACGCGCATTCATCTGGGCGTGATAGTGCATGTCCGCGTCTCAATGGTCGCATTCGATTGATCCAGCCAAGTCATATACGCAGCGTGCACACTCTCATCATGCGGGCCAATAGGGTTTATCACAGTATCTGGTGGATACTGTGGCAATTCCCTATTCAGTTGGATTGTGTGCGACCGCCTATCTGGGTTCGTGTACAGGCTTCTTTCTTGCGGGCCACGCCTGTAAACCCGTCCGTACCGGCTACAACCAACATCACCTTCGCGCTCAGATTCTGACATTATGATGTCACCATCAGATGGCATGCTAGATGATGGGCCCGCTTCAGCACCTCTGGAACGCTGCAGTAACAACGACATCAAGTTATAGGAATAAAACATAAAGAATAGTGCATATCATAGGGTAAATAAACTAACCTGTGGTTCTGTGCCACTTAATGCCATCCATGTCTTCAGGTTTGCTGATAGCTGATCGACTCGATCCCACAACTTTACGTTTTATTCGTTGCATGTCATCGCGAATGCCACGCTCTATTCTATCGACATCATCTTGTATATACATGATGTCTTGCCGCATGTAGTGGACCTTTGAATCTAAGGAGTTGAACCGATCTTCAGCAAATCTTCTAAACTCCTCATGATCGTATACTGGTCCGGCGGGGGAATAATGAAATGGAGGCGGCGATGATGACCTCACCGGTGATGATGACCTCACCGGATATTGTGCTGGTATTGGTGATGGATGATGCCCGAAACTTGCCAAGTGATGGGACATGACTGGCGAACGATGATGCGATGTAGGTGCGGAGTGATATGAGGCAGCTCCTGAGTGATGTGAGGCTGCTGGCGAATGATGAGACCTCGCAGGAGAAGATTGACGTTAAAACGCTGCTGGTGAATGATGAGACCTCGCAGGAGAAGACTGACGCTGAAACATAGGAAAAACAGATGTTAGACAAATATACAAGGCATAACACTTATTATCAAAACATCAACACAACTGTGAAGCTTACCTGCACATAACTCGATGTCGTTAGCACGTTACCCCCGTACGCACCTTGTGGTTGAATAATCTCCATCAATTCAACCACATGAGGCAATACTAGCTCTACACTGTCAGGTTGTAGCGAAGGAAGTACGTGAAGCGTCTCCGATGCAAACAAATATTGTTGCAACATCGCAACGGTCAAATTCCGCTTCATGTTCTTCCATCGGATGATGCGCGGGACACCATCACGTACAATAGAAGCAAACCTCTGCTGTAGGCTAAGAATACTCTCGTAAATCCACACCTACATGGCATAAGTTATGGCATTAGAAAACCAAAAACACCTTAAACAAACATATTTAGTTTGTAATTATTTACCTGAAATGCAATCGCTATCCCACTGATATTATATTTGCCCTTAAATTGCCGTCCACTAGCTGCCAATCGTGTGACAATGCTCCTGTATTTACCTTGCTGGATGGCAACGGATCAGCGCAAAGACTGCATGACGTATAGATGGGCGGCAGATCCCCATGGATATCTATTAAACTCATTTAAATCCTCTAAAATGTCTAATACCCACAAATCGGCAGGTGATCTACCGTCCCTCCCAAATAAAAACCTCTCAACTAAGTAAAAAAGGGATAATCTAACAACATCTACATCCGAAAGAGATGAAAAATCTAATACATCAAATACTAAATCTAGATCGGCTAGGGTGATGACATCTCTATCTCCAAAGATCATATCCCTAAGACGAGAACTATCCTCCAAATGTAAATTAGGAAAATGCCCACACCTAGGTCCGGTTATCAACCCAAACTCAACCCGTGAAAACCTAACTATCTGGCTACCAACTAAAAACCACATTTCGTTTGGGTCACGACCTACATCTATCTCATACAACATCATATAATGAATTAAAATAAGTGAATGGTGTAAACTATCTATGTCTAACAAATGGCCTAAACAAGTTTGCCTAAACATACCTAATTGTGTCTCACTTAATTTACCTCGTATTTGGTCTAGCACCGCAAATCTCGTCAGACAACACGTCTCTGCGTGAAAGTGCTCATCTATCGGAATCCTCAAGCGAAGTTGAGTTGCCATTTCTACCTGCACAGATCTAAAATAAATTATTAAAATAAATAATAAAATATCAAAATAATTTATGAAATATATCAATAAATAATAAAAACAAATTTATTAAAATATCAAAATGAATCATAAATTTAAATTTAATATTATTATTTATTAAACAATAAATAATAATATTATTATATCAATAATATAATATAATATATTTTTATGCAGTAGGTAATATAATATAATATAAATATAACAATATATTATTATATTAATAATATAATAAAATGGGCCCTGGTCCGCGCGGACCCAGGGCCGCTTTTTTTCCCCCACGTGCCCAGGGAGGAATCCTTCTCTGGGTTCTTTGGGCGCGTGTTATTCATGCTCCCAGAGAACCTCTCTCATCTGGGCGCGTGTACTTCACGTGCCCAGAACCTCGATCTCGTCCATCTTCTTCCTCCTCCATTTTCTGCATTTCCTCACCTAAGCACACCTAAATCGACCTATTTCCTACAATTTTCCCTATCTACACGCCTGCTTGTCTAGCATTGTGTCAACATTTTATCAACAACGAAGAAATGAACTACCACAACAAGTTTAATTTAGTATTTTAATCATGCTAAATTCTATGAATTACTTGTAAACTCACACGGAGAAATTTTATCCAATGTAAGTCAGACTAACCTTTTTTCTTGTTGTATTCTTAACTGTCGGAGATGATGAAATTTAGTCGAAAATTGGAAATTTTACGGTCTACAGAGGAAATGAGAACGAAATGAGAAAAAAAGAGAATAAGTGTAGTCTGTTTTTAGGGTTTGGGGGCAAAATGGTCCAAAGTGAGTAAGAATAAATTAGGGTTGGTCATAAATGTAAAGAGGGATAAAAATAAGGTTATTTTCAGAAATTTTTCAAAAAAAAAGGAAGAAAACTTACTTCTTACTTGTGGTTACTGCAGACTTTATCAACATACCAAATACTTGAATCATACTCCTCTTTGATATGAGAAGCCGCCATCAGTAAAGTTGTATCTTATTACTTTTTAACAAAATGTCACTTCTCTGATTTTTGTGTCTTTGAGTAATTTAGTATAACATTTAGAATGGTAATGCTGAAACTTGTGACACTTGAAGCACTCTACTTCGGATTCGTCAAATTGTTGATCATAACATCTCCCTTTGCCTTGATAATCTGATTAATCATTTTCAGACTTGGAATTATGATTTTGTCTACTACCATCTCTATTGCCGCAACCCCCTCTTCCTTTACACTTGCCTATGAAATTTGAAGGCTCTAGAAAGGTAGACGCGTTTAGTGCTTGTTGGTTTGTAATGGTGCCGCGTTTCATTTTCTGTTCATGAACTGCTAAAGAGTCCAGAGTTTGTGAAGTGTAAGATCATTTGTATCCTTAGATTCTTCAAATTGAACAGAGAACATAATTCTATTTTGGGCAAAGAATGTAGATAGTTTCTTTCAAGGCCTAGAACAGATGGTTAAATCCTTTTTTAACTTCAGTCCTCTAAATTTGTCCTTTTAGTAGAAGAAAAAAGGATTGCCCATATCATCATAAGTAAACAGTAATTTTATAGGCAATACAACAACTTAATAAAGCAAAAGTAGCAATAGCTTTTCAACTAAATTTGTCCTGCCAACTTAAAATCAACAAAGGAATTCCTTTGTCCATCCCTAAAGACCAAGTTAGTGACTTTTATTTCAACTAAATATAATAAAACAACATAGTAAATGTGTTTTTAGCAAATTAGTGGTAAAATAAATAAAAGTTTTTACTGTTGAGATTTTTTTTTCTTTTACAAAATATTTATGTGTGATTTTTCTAAGATTGACCGGTGTAGGAGAATTTATCGCAAATTCTTTAATGCTCCTGCCCTCTTATTGTGTACTCTATCCACTAACCACTTGTGTCGTCCTTGTATGCAATACGCAGCCCCTCGCCCACAAAACAACATCGCCACACCCAGGTTCTCCAAAAACTTATGTGGGAGATAAAAAAAAACGTATAACCTTATCTAATTCCAATCCAAAGCTCGGTGCTCTTCTCTGTCTAGCTTCCGCTTCATTTCTTCAAATTCACTTATCAAAATTCAAAAGCTATCAATAATGTCTAGAAAAGGAGGAGGAGCCGCGCTGCAAAAGGACGCGCCGTGGAGGCAATCAGCCGTCAAACCTGTCCCCAAAATTCACCACTCTCCTATTCTTCGTGTCGCCCATACCCCTCACTCCAATTACGCCCTTTCCATTATCAAGGTCTTCTTTTATTTGTTACTTTTTATTTACTTTCTCTGTCTTCTTTGCTTGTAGGTGTTTGCATGCATAAATTTAATGCGGGTTGAGTTTTGTTTTTGTTTCAATATTTGATTTCTGGCAGCACCCGAATCCTGTTGGAAGTGGGTTGGCTACCGATGCCATACTCGAAGCTGCTGGCCCTGATTGCATTGTCCCGGGCCAAATTAAGCCTATTCGATTACTCGGTCTCAAGGTTTTATTTTTCATTTTTCCCTTGGGTTTCAATGTTATTTTTATTCTGTTCTTGTCCTTAATAGTTTTTAGTCCTAATACTTCCTTTCCCGTGTATGAATAAGGTCCTTTCTGCATTTTGCAGCAACTCTTCTGTTAGCATGAAGAGTTCTATGTTGTACAATTTATAAAATGGACTAAAAATCAGGCATGACTTGACTGTTTTCTTTTCAAAATTTTCCAATAGTGCCCCTTGCATATCTGTTTTGATCAATGTGTAGTACAATTTTTTAACTGCTGGTAAGGGACAGGATGTGGATACATTATTTTATGGGTGTTCACTAAAGACTTGTATAATCCGGTGATGTCTATGCATTGTTTTCCTTACCTTAAGTTTGGATAGTAAACTGGCACTTCAAATGAGCTTTTGCTGCATAAGATATCTAGAAGAAGAAGCCTTACTATTGCTTACGTTTTAACTGCAGTAGGGATTATTTAATGTTGGATGATTGACGTTGCGAGGACATAGTTTTGAAACGCACTCTAATGAAGGAAACTCTGTTATTGTTTTCCTTTTCTGGCTGCTTGTTTTACCTGTTTACATATTATTGATGACTAATACTAAATATTTTGTGAAATATGTGAAATTCTAGCTTACCCATTAGACAAGAATTTTCCCCCATTACACAATCTCACCCCTTCTCCCCAACCACTTGTTTCTCCTGAAACAAATAGAATTTTATCAATTCTATGTGCTGTTTATAGTTTTTGTTAATTTTGTGTTGCAAACCAGTTGATGATATCTTGAACCTAATTGATAGGTTCTCAGAAAAATGTTCCAAACCTTTGGCTTTTGGTCTGGTGGTCATTTTATAAAAACTTTGTTGTTTGTTTTTTATGTGTGCAGACAAGATGAGTGTGATTTCTTTTTAGTTATTCATGTTACTTTAAAAGAACTGCTTAACTGTACAGAAGGCTGTAGTTGCTTCTGATGCTCTATGTTCTTTAAAGAGTATATACATTAAGTTAAGCTGTATATAAAGATAAGTTTTTCATGGTCTGATGTTTTGCCAAAAACTTGGCAAATTATTACTGCACATTTGTTGTTTCCACATGGACTTTGTGTCTGTTATAAAGCTATCTGGCTGTGCTCTTAACCTTGCTTCTATATTTTTTTTGTTGCTGTCATTGTAAGTCTTTTCTGTTTTGCAACAGGTTTGGCCAATTGAGGTGGACCTGACATTTTTAGAACCAGTTGGAAAAGAACTTAAGTCGTTGGGGAAGGTAGTACTCATTTTTCTATTGTGAATTTTTTTGCTGGGAATTTTTTTTCTTGATTTATTTGTTGAAAATATTTTTTATATATTTGATATTTTTTAACGATTCTGGAACGAAGATTACGAGACTATGCCTATGTGTAGACAACTAACTTCTAAATTCAATTATTTGTTGCTTCTTACCAATTCATAATCCCTTCCTTAAATTATTTGTTCCACCATGTGAATTTTAACAAAATAAAATCCATCTGAGACTACGGATGGCTTCTACAGTGGTTCCAGAGCATACTATGACTATGAAAATGGAATAATACCCAGGAGGTAAAAGGCAACATTAGGCCAGATAATGGTGTAACACAAAATTGCCACTGCAGGACATGCTTAACACTACTGAATCTTTTAAGAAAAAATGAATTTATTGCAAATCCTTTGGGGATGGAAATTTTTATCTGCATAATAAGTTCATACTGTCTTCTTAGTGGAGAAATCTCTGGTCAGCGCTGGCAATAGTTGTGTGTTTGTTTTTTAATTAATTTTTTTTATGTATGTAGACCTTTTGGAACAGCAAATAAGTAATTGATGACTGATTTTTGAAAATTGCCAAATTTATTTTTATATAGAAAAGAGTATATGATGTAAAAACTAGATAATTGTTTTAATGTAACATGAATTTTGCATCAATAATTAGGCTTTTGTAATTCTAGGGTTGTCCTCTTTCAACTCAAGAGGAAAGAGAAAGAAAGGAAGGACCTCGAGACAAATAATTATGCATTATTAAATCATGAAATGCTCCTTTCTTGACCCATGCAATGAGATATTATTATTCATACGAGCTGGATAGATGTACACTCCATGATATAGCCTGAAAATTAGTAGGATTTCTCCTTTTTTTATGCATTTATGATTTACTTGGTTGAGATAATCTTTCATGTCTGAGGTGAAACATGTCAAACCATAATAATCACATATACGTGCACACACACGCGTTTAATTTTGATTAGAAAGATGAATATGATCAACCTAACACACACACACACACACCCCTCTTCCTGCATTGGTTATAAGACACTTCGGAGATAGTTGATGAATATCATCTGATCTCCTGGGTTTCATACTAATGAGGATATACTTGTTGGTCTTCTCTGTTTTTGTTTTTAGTTTCTGTAAAGATGTACACCAAGAAAAAATTTGTGCTTTAACAAAGGTAGCATGCAATATGCAAATCTGGTGGAGTTTCTTGATTAATTTTATTGTTGCTGTTTATTCAGTTCATGGATGATGCTGTCAACCTCATGAACAAATCTTTTATAGATCCATAGTGGCACAACCTTTATAGTTACGAAGAGAAACAAAGCCGCAGAAGTATCCGTACCATCTTTTCTATGCAGAAGCCTAGTGGAGAATCCTGGCTGTAGATAACATTTTGTTCTAGCTAATAAAACTTTTGGATCAGATGATGTCTGGATCAAAAGCTGAATGTTGATATGAGTGGATGTTTTGTTGGATAGGAATTTTGGCTCGAAAATTTTGTGCACTACTGTGACAGGGGTCTTGTATTATTATTATTATTATTATTATTTACTTTGTTAGGATTGAATGAATCTATTTTGAGGAGGTGTGGAACCTTTATTCTATTTTGCTCCCTTCCGAAAGCTTGATTAGAGGCACACATGTATAAAACTCTTATATAAATTCATCCATAGACAGACAGAAGAGTTAATATATTGTAGGTGGGATGACGCCGGCCGATCAAGTTGAAGGTGGATCTAGACGAAGATTCATTTTCTGGTTTCGTGCCTAAAACTATATCCTATCATCTCTCTCTCTCTCTCTCTCTCTCTCTCTCTCTCTTTTTTCACTTATCAAATTATATTATAAAATATTGCCTGCCTTATTTTTCGTAACAAGCAGAGATAGATGGTTGTCTGCATCTTCTGTCAAAGTAATCGTAGGAGATGCTAAAGGCCGCACTCGTACGTAAGACAAGGCCAAAAGGGACACAATATCGATATCAAATCAAAGTACCAAAAATGGAAATGTCAATAAATTACATCATCAGAAACATTATTTGAGTATGTAAGCAGCAAATAGTGGAGTGGAGTTCCCACAAACAAGTGTTGTCCAACTATGTATGCTGTGCAAGAATTTCTAGTCACTTCAACTTTAAAACCTCCTTTTTTTTTCAGCTTGTCTATATGAAAAAATGCACAAAATGTCTTTTAAATCAACTAGAGTTAAAATAAAGAAAGCATTAGAACTAATGCATGCTGATCTATGGGGTCCAGCGCCCATGGCTTCAGTTAATGGTTATAGGTTCTACATATCTTTTGTAAATGATTTTACTAGGTACACTAGAATTTTTCCACTGACATACAAGTTTGAATCACTCTCCCTATTCAAACAATTTAAAAGTCAAGTTGAAAATATGTTAAAGAGTGTAAAATCAAAGCCATCCAAAGTGATATGGGAGGAGAATATAATAAGCCTTTTGAACACTACTTAACTGGGAATGGAATAAAACTCAGATATGCCTGTCTTTACACCCACCATCAAAATGGGAAGGTGGACAGGAAGCGCAGACATCTTGTGGAAATATGATTAACCTTGTTAGCTTAGACTCATATGCCATTAAAATTCTGGTGGGAGGCATTCTACACATCTGCATACCTAATAAATAGATTGCCTACAGTTACTCTCAACAACAAACCTTCACATGAACTCATGTTTGGCCATAAACCAGATCTGAAACTGCTGAAAGTTTTTAGATGTGAATGTTTTCCATTTCTCAGACCCTCTAATAAACATAGACTGAGTTTCTATACTTCTAAGTGTGTTTTCATTGGATATAGTCCATATCACAAAGGTTAGCTTCATCTACCTCCCTCAAAAAGTATCTACATTGCTAGAAGTGTAGTATTTAATGAAGATAAATTTTCCTTTGCCTTAGATCTTAATTTCATCTCCTATGTTCCCAAATATGCTAGTGATGATCAAATATCTTCATTGCCCCTTTTTACTATCTAGTGATGATCAAATATCTTCATTGCCCCTTGTTACTATATCTAACTGGTGCAGAAACCAGCATGTGGACATTCCACTAACAAGTTCAGTATCTACCATAACTTCCTCAATTGCAGAACCTTCATCCTCTTCTAGCTTAGTACAATTGAGTTCTCAGAACCCCAAAACATAAAATGCCTCACCCTCTCTTGATAGTCTTAACCAAATAACACCCATACTACAAACATCACAACCCAAACACTCACAAACAAGGTCACCCAATGATTACTACGAGTAAAGCTGAAATTTTGAAGCCCAAGAGATATGATATATGATACTAACCTGGTGGCAGTGGAAGAAATAAAAATTCTTGTTAATGAAAGTCAAGCCTTGGAATATTCAAATGAAAGACTCCTATGAAGCTGGAATTTCAAGCTTTATTAGAGAATCAAACTTGGAATCTAGTGCCGTATTCTTCGAAAATGAATGTTATTGGATGTAGATGGATATTTAAAGTCAAATAGAACCCTGATGGAACAGTACAAAGATATAAGGCAAGGCTGATTATTAAGGGTTTTTTACCAACACTAAGGGCGGATTTTGTTGAAACCTTCAACCCTGTCATCAAAAGTTCAACAATCAAGGTAGTTCTAACCTTGGTAATTCGAAGAAGCTAGAATATGAGGCAAATAGACATAAACAATGCTTTTCTCAATGGAAATCTAACTGAAGTAGTTTACATGAGTCAACCACCAGGTTTCGAAGATGAGAATGCTCCCACTTATGTTTGCAATCTCAAGAAGGCTATACATGGACTTAAGCAAGCTCCTAGAGCATGATTTGATAAACTCAAATAAGCTCTAAAGACCTGAAACTTCATAAATTCTAACTCAGATACGTCTTTGTTTCATAAAATTGATGAATCTGAAATCATACTGGTTTTTATATATGTTGACGATATAATCATCACTAGGTACAATACTTAAGGAATTGGATGATTGATCAAAAAACTAAATGAAACATTTGCCTTGAAAGACTTGGGCAATCTCAACTGCTTTCTCAGACTTAAAATCGCAAGATCACAAAACTGTCTACATGTGGCTCAGACCAAGTATATTACTGATCTTATTAAAACTAACATATTGAACAACAAAGGAGTAAACACTAATGGTAGCTAGAAACAAAATCAGTAAACATGGCAACAAATCTTTAAAGTATGGAACTCTATTAGGTTGGTTCTTTACAGTGTGCAATTCTCATCGAGCCAGACATCACTTAGTCAATAAACTACGTCAATACATGCATGAACCAACAGAACAACATTGGAGTGCATGTAAGAAAATAGTGAGATACTTGAAAGAAACTCTTCACTTAGGTCTAATATTTTGTAAGTCGAACACACTTGATCTGATTGGATTTTTTGATGCAAGCCGGGCTGCTGATCTCGATGATAGAAATCAACTAGATCGTACTGTGTCTATTTGGGTGATAATTTAATCTCCTAGAGCCCAAGAAAGCAAGCTGTTGTATCTAGGTCATCAGCTGAAGCAGAATATCGGGCAGTGGCACACATCACAGCTAAATTGAGTTGGATTAAATCTCTATTAAATGAGATCAAAGTCAAAATAAGCAAGCCTGCAATCATATGGACAGATAGATAGAGTGCAGCAGCACTTACATCAAATCCAATCTTGCATTCTTGAACCAAACACATTGAAATTGGCATTCACTTCGTGCACAACAAAATCAACAATAAAGAGCTTGCAATTTAGTATGTTCTAACCAATGAACAGATTGTTGATGTTTTCACCAAACCATTGAGCCTGGACAAGTTGTCTTCTTTAGAACAAAGTTAAATCTTACGGAAAAGGATAAGCTCAGCTTGAAGGAGGGAATTGAGAATCATGCAAGCAGATGCACTCTATATGTGGGCCTCTACAACCTCAAGCCTACTTTGTCTTTCTCAACCCTTTGGAGGCTCTCGTCTTTCCTACCAATTAACAAATTTTCTGGGTTGCTTCCTTATGATTGTTGTGTGCTTGTCAGTTTGATTGGATTAGGTTAATCTCTAGAATGCAAAGCCTTACCCTACAAGTATCTCACTTCTTAGTTTAATGCTTTTGTCCTTGTTGCACTTTTCTTTAGCTGTATATTATGTTGTACTCCAGTTAGTTTCTGTAATTCAAGCCTGAAAAAGAAATACCAGTTTCAATATTCAAGACAGTTGCCTTCCTTATTTCTTCATTGTTCTTCATCACTCTTAAACTCTCTTAATCTTAACTATGACAATGAGATCAAGAACTATTGGAGAACTCATATAAGAAAGAAAATGCAAGCTCAAGAACATGGTGCAGCATTATTTTCTTCAAGTTTTTTTATGCTATTGCTATATAAACTAGTTATTCCCCTACATTAACAATTATTTTTTGACTTCGACAATTTCAATTTGGAAGAAACAATGCCAAACAAGATTTCTTGCTTCAAAGAGTTGATTTTAATGTGCCAAAAAGCGAAGCTGACGATGAACACGAGCCCATGGAGGATATTGAGCTTGGAACCGATAAGATCTCGTATGATGTCCTTTGGTTTTCAAACTCTGCATTTATAAGTTCACCATATGAAATCCAGTTACTAGATTGGATGTCAGATTTATCAGATAATTAAAGTAAAGCAAGTCAGCTTGAAAATTCCACCATCACAGAATCATGTTTTTGTTGCCTGGCAGCAGAAAAGATTTCAGAGGATATAGGGGAGTGGTCAAGCTCAAACCAGGATATGAATTAAGCGGACACTTGATGTTAAATTGAAACAAGATTATGTTTGTTGCCAAGTTTTCATCAAATTGTATAATTTCAAAGTTGTTATCAACATTCTTGCTATCAAATGTACATTTTTGTTCTCTGTTCAGGCCAAAAGTAGCTATAAATTAGCCAAGTGTGTTAACTAATTATAAGATGCATTATAATAATAATTAATTCAATTTTAATCTTAACTCATTATGGCCTCTCATTCATTCATCAACAATATGCATCATTGAACCACATGTACAAGAACAACTCCTCCATATTATGTGCAGAGCTGAAATGCACAGTAGATTTTCATAGAGCATGTCTTGAAAGTTGTTTTACAGTTGATCTAGTTAAACTGTAAAAATAAAAATACAAAATAAATCTGATTTCTTCTAGAATTTGTACAAAGAAAATTGTAAAAAGACTATAAAATTAATTTTTGTTAGTAAATAATTAAAGATTTCAATACCTTCTTGATTCCAATCCAAATGAAATTTGAATCATATATATTTTTCTAAGAGATTTTATTGGGTGAACAAACTCATACTCGTAAATAATTTTTATAGTCAAACAAAAAAAAATTTATATATATATATATATATATATATTATTAATAATCAAACAAATAAACGAATAATAACATTATCATTATCGTTGTTTTACTTTAAAAGAAATTATTTTCAAAATACTAAAATAAAATCATTAAATAATTATATTGTCATGTCTTCATCAAAAGAAAATTATTTTTAAAGCATGAAAATAAAATGACTAATAGTCAATTATATTATAAAAAATAACTAAAAAATAAGATTATCATAATTATCAGCTTTTTATAAAGGAAGTGACTATCAAAGTATTGAAATAAAATCATTAACCGTCAAATTATAAGTGATGCATATTATTTATTTAAAAAATAATTATTGTCAAACTCTCTCATTATCATATTTTTAGAGCATGCTATAAGCACAAGTATTATAAACAAATCTTTTAGTATGTAATGAAATTCAAACTATGCCAGCTGGCATACTTTCTCTAGTAGTCTTCAAAGGGCCACAGGGTTGGTCAAGTATAATAAAGAAATTCCCAGGATAATATTATCCATTTTGCAACTAGAAGAAATGTGGGCAACAAGCAAAGCCGAATGTACTTAGCTAGCTAGCTAGCTTTAGTTAGTGTACGACAGTGAACTTCATGCTTTAAAGGGAAAGATCACATCCCAAATCCTCTACTTTTTTAGATTCCTTTTCTTAGAACATGAATTTAGCATACAAGCCTTCAAACCCACCACATAATTTCTTTGATATTTAGAAGTACTTTCTTTTTGGCATGGGCGTGTGGATACTAAGAAAAAAAAAGACAGACAAAATATATTCCTTCATATTTCTCTCAATTAATATTTCAACTAGTCTATGTTGCATTACCTAACAGTTGAGAAACTTTAAGAGATGTCAGTCTTGAATATATTGTCAGAAGTTGGGGTAAAAAACTAAAAAGAGAAAGGAAAATCATTGCTTAATTTCTTGTTATAACATGGATGGGGTAGTATACAACAAAGAAAAGCACAAGAATACAATGAAAAAGGAAAATATAGCATAAGGTGGAAGTGATTTGTTGCTTCCTGAATCAAATCCAGCTTCTCCGGGCCCTCTGCTCCACATTCCGAGGTTGTTATCCCTGCTCAAATCATTCACATTTTTGTCACATAAACGAAATTTCAAGACATGCTTTGAATAAATTTCAGATGGGTTTTACTGAGATGAGTTAAGATTTAGCCTAGCATGAATGCTTAGCAGGCCGAAAATGGAGCCCAAGTTGTGGGCTGAATTCCAAATTTAAACGCTATGTCAATGGGAGAAGTTATATTAAGAAAGTTGAGGGGTCACAACTAAGATTTAGAAAAAGAAATAGGGAAAATAAAAAAGAGCAAAAAGCAAGAAACAGTAGCCTGCGCCATTAAATTAAAGGAGAGATAGAAAGAAGGAAGAGAGAATACCTGCCACCAACGCCCAGGACACCAGAATGCCAAGTGAGTTGCTCAACAAGCTCAGCAGATTTAGGCTCCACACTGTAGGCCTTCTCGTAATTGACTTCGACTCCTTCACCAGATGCCACAAAAAATGCACCATTTACCATTATGTCCCCTTCCGATCTCCAGTTCCAATCCTTCCATTTCCCTTCTTCTGTCTCCACCCTCTTTGTCACCTGCTCTTCCATTAAATATATCTATTTTTATTCAAAATCAAAACTTACTGAAATTTCCTCTTCCTTTAGCCTAAATTCTTAGGGTCTTACAAAAGCCACTAAAACTTCTTCCAATTTTCAGATGACACCCACCTTGAAAAACGCACTTAATTTCCGGTGATTAGGAGGGCCCATATAAATTTGTTGTGACCAATTACAACAAAGCAAAGCATAAAGAGAAACTCAGATAGAAAAAGTTTTCGTTATTATATTATGACAACATTCATAATCCAATATATAATGTTAGATTCAAAAGTTGGCAAACACAACTAGGGTTTTGGTTGGTTATACCTCCTTGGCATTGGGATTAGAAGGTGCAATGTAGCGATTGCCCTGACTATTAATGGTAGGATCTCCGCTACCACCGATAGCATACATCTCCCACTGCGTGAAGTCATTGTTGACAACATGAATGTAGCCGCGTCTGCACCTCGGCATTCTCTGCACAAGCTTCTCCCCAAAGTGATTAAATGCAATCGTTACTTGCATCCCGGAATCAGGCAAGTAGTCATCGCTGTGACCAAGCAACATCACCTCATTGTGATGAGAGAAATAGTTGTTTGATATAGTGATTCCCGTGGATCCCATCACAGCATCTATCAGACCGTCTTTACAGTGAGATAATGAACAATGATCTACCCATATGTCCTTGGACCCAAAGATGGAGATCCCATCACCGTCTGATTTTGTTCGGAAACCATAGTGTGTTGGGCTTGAACGTACATTAGCATTACCTATATGCAAAGACGAACGTATAAACAATTGTGAACATTGAAATGAAGGGTAATTTCACATTAGGACTGAAGTTTTAAATTAATCAAATTATTTTGTCCTCTTATCCCTGACATTTTTCATATTCATCACTTGATTCTAAACTTGTAAGAAATGGCCATAAGCATCCCTAATTTTTATTTTTATTTTTATTTTTTTATATGCTTATCACTTTAGTCCAAACTATAATCGACTCAAATATATTTATTTTCCAAGTAAAGTGATGAATACGAATAACGAATGTGAATAATACAAGAAATAATTTGGCTGAAGTTACATTGTGGATTTATTCGGAAATCATTGGATTCTAATTTTATTGGACCCACCCACTCACAAAAAATTAATAGTGCGCACCATGTATTTAGGTCAAATATAAAAGTCTAAAGCCTATATAGGACGATTTGATTATGCATAAATCTAGGTCTACTTTAATGTAAATAAATTTTCTTACCTGACTCAACGCAATGGTGAACATGAATGTTATGTAAGATCACATTGCTCACATACTGCAGAGTAATGCAGCCGCCACCCACAATATGAACATTTGCCCCACGACCGTCGAGAGTCTTATAGCTGTTAAAAATGAGCTCTTGAGATAGCTTTATAAGCATATTACTAGGGAACACAATCCACAGAGGCTCCGGCTGTATCACTGCATATCTCAGTGTGCCTGGCCTAGGATTAACAGCATCATCATCCGATGAATCTGTCACTATATAATATTCACCGCCTTTGCCGCCCATCGCGTACTGGCCAAACCCAATCGCACAATCGGCGAGTTTTTGGCGGTTGTTGGCCCAGTCAGGGTCACACTTCCAGCAGTCGTCTATGGGGTTGCCAGTGAAGCATGTGGATTGGTCTTTTTCAGAAATTTGTAGCAATTGTCTTCTTGTTACAGAACCATTTACTCTCCTGCATTGCATATTATAAGTGGAAAATGAAATTAAAGACGCTAACTAATTACAGAATGTTTGACCTAACTTTTTAATTCACCAAAACGCTATGCTATAAACGGTGTCTAGGCAGATCGAACAAGAACAACAGAAGTGAAATGTAGCCAAGACAGGTTTTGTATTTGGAGAAGAAAGAGACAGAGAAGAGAAGGAAAATGCAAAACCGCACACAGCTAAAAAGCCCTTTTAAAGAAATGGGATTAGATCCTCAAAGCCCCAGTGTGTGAACACGACATGGAAAACTAGAAAACAGAGCTTTCCCTGAACAGCTAAAATTCACAAACAAAAAATGCAGGCTGATCCAGTTCACAAAGTATATTGACAAGCAAAATAACAGAGCCACGTGCCCGAGTGAGTGAAACTCATGACAGAATATACCTGTGAACATCTTGGACAACTTGCTCAGGGTAGGGATGTGAACCAGGAAGAGTGAGATTGAGCATTGCTCTACATAGGGGAGAAAATGATGACAAAAGAGAGATTAGGACAATGCAGGTTCTCTGCAACATTTTTTATGAACAAAAAGAGTGCTCTGCTAGGGTAGAAGCTTCACCCTCTGCAAATATTGTGTATTTTTCTACCGCATGGTACAAAATTAAGGAATTTTTTGACAAATTGAAACGTGATTTTGAGTAATAATGAGCACTGATGAGTAAAAAAGCAGAGAGAGAGGCTCAAGTAGCTTACAGCCTTCACTGTCAGTAATATCTGGAGCTTTGATTTATAATCGTAGACTTTGGGATTCACTACAAGAAAAAAAAGAAATGAGAGAGAGAGAAAGAAAGGGATTTGTGTCGTAGTGTAGTGTCTCCGCTCTCCACTCCCGGGTATTCGCCTACTATTTGAGGAATATATTCATAAGCTTTTTCAATCATTTTATCCCACAATTTTATTATCATTTGATAAATATCACATTCATAATTAGAATAAAGTAAAAAATTTAAATTTTTTAGAGTGTAATACTGTTATATTGTTTTAGATGCATTATCATTTTAATAGAAAAATAAAAATTTTAAATTACTGTGCACAAATTAACATAAACTAAATATTAATGTGATGAAAATACAAAAAAATAAGTAAATTAAATATAAAATAAAATAAAAAAACTAGCTTAATAATAGTTTAATGTTTTTATTTATTAAATTATTATTTTATTTTATCTTATTTAATAAATAAGAATTAAATAATAAGACTTTATAATTAAATTAATTAAAACTTTAGAATTGAATTAGAATTAAAATTTAAAATTAATTTAATTTTTTAAATAATAAATATATAAATATTTTGTATTATAATATAAAAAAATATTATTTACAAAGTAAAATATAATTAAGCCAAAACCTTGTTTATTCTATCCACCAACATAATAAAGGAATGCCATTCTTTTTCTCTTTCTTTCTTTTTCTTTTCCTTTCTTCTTGCATTTCTTTTATCATTTTCTCTCCCAAAAACAAACACAACCTGTAGTTGAAACTTATCATTGAAGATGTGTGCCACAATAAAGATGACCAAATAGCTTAAAACACTTAATGTATTGAAAATATTTTAAATTAGACTCTAATTACACTAGAAGGTTGGAGGTATAACTCAACAAACAACTATAATTATTAAGTAAATTAAAATACTGTTAAAATTTGAAATTTCAAAAATTCAAAAAAATGATAATTTTTTAATTTTTTTCTAAAATCTACAATAAATAAAACCAAGGTAACAAGTAATAAATAATTTTAACACAATAAATTAGTCATGAAGAAAAATTTTATAAAAAATTTTACAAAAGATAAAACTCTTTGAACTATTACATGTGTCATCCAAATTTTTACTAATAATAAAAAAAAACTACAATCGGTGATTATCAAGAATTTTTAGTATTACTGTATAGTCTACTTAAATTATTTGTTGTTCAAAACTCTATATTCTTATTACCAATAGAAATTACCAACAATTTATTTGCTTTTAGTGGAACTCCAACCATCAAATATCTTTCAGAATTTCAAAAGTCTCAAAGATGAATTTGATAGAGAGAGAAATAATAGAAAAATTTTAAGTTAAAAAATCACCAAAATAAATCTTTACATTTGTATTTTCACTCAAGAAAAATAATAAACAATATATTTAAATTAGTTTAAGGTTAAAATCCCTACTTAGAAAATTTTTAAATTAGAAAAAATGAAGTTTTCTCAAAACATAAAATGTTAAAAGATGTTTTATATTTTTAATGTGTGCTCGAGCACAGTTGTTTCTGTGCGTTTGGCACCAAAAAAATTGCCATTCACTCGAGCGTTAAGCTGACATGCTGTTGGTGTCAAGCTCCTAGGCTATGTTGGTTCAAGTTTCAACTTGGTACAACTTTCAAATTTCATATTCCTAGTTAGATCGACAAAAAATTTAGTTGGAGAATAATACCAATTCTCCGTTCCATCCTCTTTGCCTCTATGACACATAGTTTCATCGTATCACACTTATTTCAACTAAAACTCTTTATTTTCTTCTTGGAATCAGCCAACAAATTCGAATCCTATCATATATAATACCGTTAGATAAAGTTTTAAGATGAATTTGTGTTATGCAATACACACTTTTTCGATACCTGAATTTACTTGTAATTATATTACAAGATATACAAATTACAAGAGAAGGGACAAAACAAAAAACAACTCTAGAGCAACTATTTCTTTCCCATGTTAAAACTCACTCAAGAATGTCACATCCAAAATGAAGTATTTACTAATATTACCGCATTTCTTAAAATAATATGTGGTTATCATTCTTCAAATGCTATTTTTCATATAACAAATAATAGAAATGCATGAAGCTGCTATCTTTTATGATTCATTCATTCAATAATAAAAAAAATTATCCAAAGTTGGAAGCTTGAAGAAGAGATATACTTGCTCTATCCATATATAATAATAATAATAATAGGCCAATTAGATTTTAAGAACCGGTGAATCCGGGGGCAATATTCGGTTATCACTCTTCTCTTCTTCTTTTTATGAACATGGGGCGTGGGAACAACTAATTTAAAGCAAAAGATGTCTTCTTATTATTACCGCTCTCCTCTGCCTATAAAAGCATCTACTTTATTTCAGTTGCCTTTTTCCTGTTTTGGGTCCCTCTTGTACTCCTACCCAATTTGTCTGGTTGAATTTCTTCTACTCTTTTTGGGCTTTTTATTAGCGGCCGAATCTCCTAGCTGAGTTGTAACCGATGCCCGACATTCAGCCGGAGGATATTCAATGATTCTTGAATTTTGTTTCGTTTTGAAACGCAGTAGCTTTTGATTTTTCATTAAAATTACCTCTTCTTATTATCTAATAAAATAAAATTTAAGATAAAACTTATAACTTTAATAGATGCTAAAATAAAAATCATCATAAATATAAATATAAGTGTTATGTTTTCTTAGAAAATGACAAAAATGGCAAGCTCCCAAGTTTGTTTTTAATACTTAATACAAATCTCTCTCGCTCTCTCTCTGTACACACACACACGTGCGTGTGGGTGTTATATATATATATATATATATATATATATGTATATAATACAACTGAGTAGTGTAGCGCGT